>SDVV010025010.1:0-12494 GCA_016164225.1 Gammarus roeselii
AGTTGCTAGTTTGTCACGTTGCATTGTGGTGCTCCGTAGAGTTGCGTGCTGATCACGTTGCATTGTGGTGCTCTATAGAGTTGATAGTTGATCACATTGCATTGTGGTGCTCTATAGAGTTGCTAGTTGGTCGCGTTGCATTGTGGTGCTCTATAGAGTTGCTAGTTGGTCAAGTTGCTTCGTGGTGCTCTAAAGTGTTGCGAGTTGGTCGCGTTGCATTGTGGTGCTCTATTGAGTTGCTAGTTGGTCGCGTTGCATTATGTTGCTCTATAGAGTTGGTAGTTGGTCACGTTGCATTGTGGTGCTCTATAGAGTTGCTAGTTGGTCACGTTGCATTGTGGTGCTCAATAAAGTTGCTAGTTTGTCACGTTGCATTGTGGTGCTCCGTAGAGTTGCGTGCTGATCACGTTGCATTGTGGTGCTCTATAGAGTTGATAGTTGATCACATTGCATTGTGGTGCTCTATAGAGTTGCTAGTTGGTCACGTTGCTTCGTGGTGCTCTGTAGAGTTGCTAGTTGGTCACGTTGCATTGTGGTGCTCTATAGAGTTACTAGCTCGTCGCTTTGCATTGTGGTGCTCTATAGAGTTGCTAGTTGGTCACGTTGCATTGTGGTGCTCTATAGAGCTGCTAGTTGGTCATGTTGCATTGTGGTGCTCTTTAGAGTTACTAGCTCGTCGCTTTGCATTGTGGTGCTTTATAGAGTTGTTAGTTGGTCACGTTGCATTGTGGTGCTCTATAGAGCTGCTAGTTGGTCATGTTGCATTGTGGTGCTCTATAGAGTTGCTAGCTGGTCACGTAGTATAGTAGTGTTCTATAGAGTTGCTAGTTGGTCACGTTGCATTGTGGTGCTCTATAGAGTTGCTAGTTGGTCACGTTGCATTGTGGCGTTCTATAGAGTTGCTTGTGGGTCACGTTGCATTGTGGTGCTCTATAGAGTTGCTAGTTGGTCACGTGGAATTGTGGTGCTCTATAGAGTTGCTAGTTGGTCACGTTGGATTATCATGCCCAGTTATTATCTGGCTACGATTGATTGTTGTACTGCAGATGCTTACTGGTCACGTTGTTTTGTGGTGCTCTAGTTACTTACTGGTCACGTTGGATTGTGGTACTGTAGATGTTTACTGGTCACGTTGCATTGCGGTGGGCTAGTTACTTACTGGTCACGATGGATTGTGGTACTGTAGATGTTTACTGGTCACGTTGTATTGCGGTGCGCTAGTTCCTTACTGGTCACGTTATCTTGTGGTACTGTAGATGTTTACTGGTCATGTTGTATTACGGTGCTCAAATTTACATTGTTTGACTGCCGGCGCCGCCTGGTGGGTTGAAGCGCCTTGTAGCCGCCTAAGGAATGCAGGCAAAAGGCTCTGAAATCAGCCGATAGCAGCAGTTAGCGACTGAATCAACAGCAGAGGCTGGACCACCAACGGGACTGGACCAGCAGCAGAAACTGGACAATCAGTTAGACTGGCCAAACAGAACGAGTGGATCTAGATAAGGAACTGGGCTAACTACGGGACTGGATCTACACCTGGACTGGACTGACAACAGGGACTAGACCAACAGCAAAAACCGAGCTAGCAGCAGTGACTGGACCAACAGCAGGTACTGGGCAACACGCATGGACTGGGCCAACAGCTGGGACTGGGCCAGCAGCAGGGACTGGAATGAAAGTGGGACTGGAACAAAAGCAGAGACTGTCCAACCACATAAACTGAGCCAGCAGCGGAACTGGACTATTGGCAGGAACTTATCAAACAGCAGCGACTGGATCAACAGTGGGACTGGACCAACAGCAAGGACTAGACCAAGAGCAGGGGCTATTACAAAGCTTGAGAGACAGGCATGTGGCGGCCAACGAACATCACGAAACGGCTAATGTAGGTGGGGACCTAACAATAGATGGAGACCAAGAAAATGGGACGGCCATCCCCTCAATGCGGCCAACAGCAGATGGCGGCCAACTGCACGATACATCCAAGGGCAAGTGACGGCTGACAGCAGAGAGTACGGATAACAGCAAAGCGGCTAACAGCAGGCGACGACTAACAACAGGTGGTGGCCAATAGCGCGAAGCTTCTAACGGCATGTGGTAGCACAGCAGGTGGTGGTCAACAGCAGGTGACAGCTGACAGCAGGTGGTGGTTAACAGCAGTATTTGACAAAACAGCAGGCGGTGGCTATGAGCAGGATTAAGCCAACAGCAAGTAGTAGCTATCAGCTGAGAACGGTCACCAGCAGGTTGCGGGCTACAGCTAGTGTTGCGGCTAACAGCAGAAGTCAGCCAACAGCAGGATGTAACCGACAGCATGAGCCTAACAGCAAGGGGCGTCTAACAGCAAAGTGGTAACGAACAGCCGGTGACGGCCATCAGCACAAGGCAGCCAATATCACGGACTGGGTGGACTGGGCCAACAGCTGAGACTGGACTAACATCAGGCCCTGGACCAGCAACAGTGACTGGATCAACAACAGGGACTGGACCAACAGCGGGATTAGACCAACAGCAGAATCTGGATCAATAGCAGAGACTGAACCAACAGCAGGGACTATACCAACTGCAACAATGAGACCAAGCGCAGGACTGGACCAACTGTAGGGGACTAGGTCAGCGGCAAGAACTGGATCAAGAACAGTAACTAAACGAACAGCGGTACTAAGTCATCAGCAGGAAGTAGACGAACAGTGGAAAAATGGACCAAAAGCTGTGGCCAGACCAGGGTCTGAGAAACAGGCAGATGCGGCAAATGACGGAATACAGCCAACAGCAGCTGGCGGCCAACAAACACGACGATGCGACCAACAGCAAGTGGCGACTTACAAAAGGTGGCAAATAACATAATGGTACTGTCATCTCCCCAATGAGGCCAACAGCAGATGGCGGCTAAGACCAGGGACGGTTAATATTAGGTGGCGGCCAACTTTAGGTGGCAACTAACTGCAGAGGTCAGCCAATTGCACGATGGAGACAAGAGCAGGATTCAACCAACAGCAGGTGTTGTGCCTACCTGCATGGGCAGCTAACAGCAGAGTGTGGCCAACAGCAGGTGGCGGTCAATAGCACAGGGTGGTTAACATTTGAAGCGGTCAACAGCAAGAGGCGACTAAGCACAGGGACCAGTCAACAGTGCAGGGAGGCTATCTGCACAAGGAAGCCAACAGCAACGGGCGACCAAAAGCAGGAGTTAGTCAACAGCTCATGGCAGCTATCAGCACAAGGCAGCAAACAGCAGCGGGCAGTCAACGGCATGGGGTAGCCAACAGCAAGGGGCAGCCAAGAGCAGGTGGCGGTCAACAGCAAGGAGTGGACTACTGCAGGAAGCGGCCAACTGCCAGCAAGCGGCTGCCAACTACAATGGTAGGTCTGTCGGCAGAGCAGCTCCCTCGCCATGAACTGTGCTGTCCAGAGTGAGGCGGGTGAAACATAGGGCATATAAGGGGCAGGGTCAGGCCGTGGCGCGTCACATCTCCCTCCGCCACCGCCATGATCGTGCAGGTGTGTTCTGTAGCAGGTATAACTCGTGCACCCGAGTGAAGTGACTTAATGGAAATGGTGCTGTGTTCGGACAATGAAGTGCAATTGTGATGTGATGAGTGGTTCTATTAAAGTTCTTGGTTGATATGCTGTGATTCTTTTGAAGAATCTAGTTTCATGTTTGAGTGAATTCCGTAATAGACAATTTCGTTAAAAGCATCGACTGCATTTGTTTATAATTTTCACGCACTCTTTGAGGCAATTATACTGATCACTACACGGTCTCGAGTGAAGGACTCCATACTGGACAAACTATATACTGACCAATACAGTGGCTCGAGTGAAGGACTCAGTACCGGACAAAACTATATACTGACCAATTCAGTGACTCAAGTGAAAGACTCAGTACCGCAAAAAACTACACATTGGCCAATACAGTGACTCGAGTGAAGGACTCCGTACCGGACAAAACTATACATTGACCAATACAGTGACTCGGGTGAAGTACTCAGTACTGATCAAACAATATATGAACCAATTCAGTGCCTCGAGCGAAGGACTCGGTACTGGGCAAACTGTATACTGACCAATACAGTGTCTCGCTACTGCAATAGCCGGACAGTACAAACATTGCTGCATGCCATTAAATAACAAACAGCGTCATAAAAAAACTCTATTTTCTGCAAACGAAAGGAGCTATACTGATTTCGAGCATCAAACTTTGGTAAATAGAATTAATTTCAGATTCGAACCACCGTGAGTGTCTCCGTCGTATATAACATTCAAACAGATTTTTTTTCGAAATAATAATATAGGTTTGCAACGCTTGTTTGTGAAGAAACGTATTGGAATATGATTAAAGAATATAAGTATAGTGACAGTGGACGAGAGGTCGAGGTGAATAGAGGAGACAGAAAATACATAGAGGTTGGATATCGAATTGATTGCGTGGGTAATTATTCTTCATTAGAAGAAGGGTGAATGTTTTGAGAGACAGGATCAATAGTGATGTTGTTCGAAATCGAACGGGGTTGGTGAAGAAGTTAGAGGACAGAGTAGATTCACGTGTTATGAGATGGTTCGGGCACATGGTGAGTTCGGATGATGGGATGTTAGTGAAACGGGGGATTAAAGTGGAGGCGAGTGGACGTAGGACTAGAGGTAGACCGAAATTTGGGTGAATGGATAACGTGAAGCAGGCGTTAGGAAGAAGAGACAGAAGTGTGAGGTAGCAAGAGAGCGTGCAATGGATAGGCGTGCGTGGAGAATGACGTGAATGGATGAGTTATGACGCTGCCCTACTGTGCTTCCGGAGGGATGATTGTATATAGGGGGGGGGGGCGGTTACTACGAGGCAGCGGGGGTAAGCCAGCTACACTGTCGTGTCCTACTGCTGAAACAGACCTCGAACCGCACTCTTGACCCAGACTATGTGTTGCATTATCTCTCGGCCAGACTTTTTAGTGCAAAAAGCTCCAAGTTTGATTGAGTGTTAGTGTATGAAGCGAGTGTGTGGTACGCCTTGCGTGCCACACAGTTCCTGATTTTGCTTGCCACTCTTCTTCCTGGCGGATTCGTCATAGCGTCTTTATCTGTATCTGTATCAGTTAAAAATTTAAATATCTTCTTCTGTGCTTTTCATGTTTGCTGTTGTTTTTAATTTAATAAGATATTAGACTAGCAGATTGACTTACAGGTATGCATATAAAAAGATGTGGGAAATAATTACTTTTTCTCTCCCGTGTTCGTCTTATGAGTTTAGGTCCATTGACACCATACGCTTAGTTTGATTTATTTCGGGGTCGAATTATTATTTTTGACCCTCATTTACCAACCTACGATAGATCTCCGTTAAACCATTGCCACTGTTAAATATCCCACGACTATTTAACGGCGGCACCAGGCAGTTGACGTTGCCGGAGGCTGCCAACCAAGGCACACTGTCCAGTGTTCCAATGCGTTTCGGTCGCCCGTAAACATGCAGTCATTGAGCACATATACTAACAAGTTTTCTGATGACAACGTAACATGGTACATTTGAGCATGGAAACAGATTAAATGGACCAATGTTCATGAGGTGCTTTTAAGATTTTGCACATCGTGATGCTTGTGAATAAAAACTGCTTAAAGTAATGATGACTGGCATTGCAAATTGTCGCGGATGCTGTGGGAAAGATATCCTGCCATGCCTAACAGAGAGAGATGTTTTGGGGTACGGGGAATGTGTGAGTGTCCGCGTAGTCCTAAGTGGTGCGTAGTTGAGATGGGACGGAGACAGAAGCTGTGACGAAGTTTCCCTCCTCCTCCTCCCTGATTTACCTCGCATTCCCATAGCAGTATGGCGTTTATTTGACTCAAATTACTGTTGGAAAAACGCACAACGTGGAAACTAATTAACGCATTCCTTTGGTGTGGGGTTCAATTGTAGTGTAAGGTTGCAATATGGACGTTTGTAAACAAGTCGTTTTGAGATGGAAAAACTAGGTCGCTGTTTCCTCCGCTAAAACGCTTATTTGCCGAAAGCTAGCGGTTTGCTCGAGGTGGTGAGTTCAGTGCTTTGGTTTAGTCTGGTGGTAAAGATGGTGAAAGACTTCCATGTCAACGCCAACAAAAAGCCTCTATTTCACACTATCTGCTCTGGATGCGGGTACGTACAGTTTCCTGGTTTAGTTTTAGTATGAGTTAAGATAGACTAACTGCCATGAAAACGGTTGAAATACGAATTTGTAGCCTCTTGTACTCTTCGTAGTTACATGTGACATTGAAAAATAATAGAAAGTCAGAGATTGCCCGACCCTCTCACAAAGACGCGAGTCGTCATATCCCAGTTTAAAGAGTTGGCGTGATAAACTATGCCATCAGGGAAAGCAATGTAGAATAGCGTGTAAATCGATTAAAGATTCTCACTACCAGATGTGTGAAATTTCTTCGTGGTTCTTCCGTAACCGATTTGTGACAAGTGTCATTGTTCTGCTGATAAGCCTTCATCATAGTGGCGGATTTTAGATTAGTGCAGCGGCATAGTATTGAATTATGGGGTATGTTTTAAAAATAAGCTTACAAACTGCGGTTAGATGTAAATGCAGCGTCATTTTTTTACTGATGGAACAGCTAGTTTGCAGAGTGAATGAGTCATTAAATCTCTATACTGGGTGGAAAGGTTGAGCAGACTATCAATCTTCTCTCAAATACACCCCATTAAACAGATCTCCAAGTAAAGAGAAGTGAACTCAAAACGCCCCCGGCCTTACTAAAAACTGAACCGCGTACTACCTAGGGCTAGACGGAAACACACACTTTCCCACGAAGAGCAATTCATCTCAATGTTAAGGGCATGGCGGGATATCTTTCTACAGTCGCTTATAAGACCAGCTCGTAGCTCATTCAGCCATGGGGGGCTTCAAGAAAATATACATGTTATTTTTAAAGTTTGCACGGCCCTCGCAAACCATCCTATGACCGACCTATCCGAACTGGAATGTGAAAGGAAGTCAGGTGTGGAGGAAGGCTGGTCAAGAGAAGGTGTGACGTTGTTTTTCTGTGATCGATTAGAGTAGTGTCACTGAGTGGAAGGTAGTGTCCTCTAGACTGATGTGGGTGACTGTTAAGTTAGGTACAGAACAATGGACGTTAGTAAGGGCTTACGGATAAGGTAGCGATAGGAGTGAGAAGGAGAAGAATCATTTTTGAATTAACGTGTGTCTAGTGTATTGAGATTACTATAGGGGATCAAATTCCGTGAATTGGAGATGCAGTGGTGAAGAATGCGGGAGGAAGGTATTGCGTTTCATGTAGAAATTATACTGGAGAGACCATGATTGGTTTGTGCATGAAGCGGGAGTTGGTGGTGGGAGCCAACTTGTTCAAGAAGCAGAATATACAGAACCACAAGTCCACATGAGCAAAGGTAGTGCAATGTTGGATAGAGTGGTGATGGATTTTTAGTTGATTTCGAGGAGAGTGGTAGCCAGTAGGATGTGAGGGTGCAGAGAGGGGAGGGAAGAGAAATGTTTTAAACTCTACTCGTGAAAGGAAAATTGAGAGTAGAACAGAGGCCAAAGGTGTAACAAAAGAGTGAGATGAGTAAAAGAGGTAGTGAAGGTGTCAAGCAGACCTGAAGATTTCCAGCAGGTGTTGAATATGGAATATGACAGTGTGAGAGGGCAAGGTCCGAGTAATGTTGAGAAAGAATGAGAGACGTTCGGATATGCGTTGTTGAAGTGTGGGAGAAATATGTGTGGTGTGCGCCCTATGGGGGTGTTGGAGGAAATACTGCGAGTGGTGGGACGACGAGGTAAAAATTACGGTCACGTAGAAGAGAGAAACCTTTGAGGAGTTGCTGCAGGCGAGGTTGGAAGTGGTCTATGACAACAACAGAGAAAAGAGAAATGAGGTGAATCGTGTGGCGAGAGAGCAAAGAGCGACGCTGATGCTAGGAGGGATAGGCGGTTGCGTGAGAATTTGAGGAGAACAATGATATGTTCTGGAAACAGGTGAAGAAGACGAGGAAAGAAAAGACGGTGAAGAACGAGGCGTTGAAAGATGTAAACTGACGGTTGTTGCTGGTGAGTGGAATAATGATGTGAGGAAGACTCGGGTTTAATATTTTGAGGAGTCGGTGAATGTTGAGGATGTCAGAGAGGCTGATACTGTTTCGATGGGTGTAGTTACACGGATGCCAGTTTTGGGAGCAAGATTTGTCACAAACTATTACTAAAGAAAATGTGGAGACAGTGGATGGGATGGAAGTAGGGTAAGCCCTTGTTTTCGATGACGTTGCGACTGAGTGTCATCAGAGGGATGGACAAACGGTAGTCCAATGCTAGTAAATCTGGGATTTTTGTCGAGCGTGGTGGTGATTGAGTGGCGCAGTGCTTGCATTGTTTCGATGTGAAGGGGCAAAAGAGATAAAACAAAATGCATCAACTTGAGAGTTATCAGTTTGTTATGTGTTTTCATAAAATTGTACGAAAGATTGATACCAAGAAGTTTAGAGACAGTACGGATTGAGAGATTGGTGCGGAGCAGTGTGGCTTCAGAAGGGATTGAGCGTGAGCAGATCAGATATTTGCGGTGTGACAAACCTGAGAGAAAACCTTGCGAAGAGAAAGGATGAGGCGAGTGCTAAGTTCCCAGTGGATGTGGGACCGAGACAAGGTTACGTTATGTCACCCTATCTGTTCAATCTCTAGATTGATGGAGTCATCCGGGAAGTGAGAGCGAGTGCGATGGTTGTAGGCTTAGAGTTATTATGAGCAAATGAGCGTTATGGCAGTTTAGTGAGTTACTGATTGGCACTGGTGGCAGATTCAAAAGTGAAGTTTGGCAGTTAAGTGAGTTACTGATTGGCACTGGCGGTAGATTCAAAGGTGAAGTTGGGTAAGCTAGTCTACGAGTTTTTGGGTGCGTGAGACAAGGTAGAAACGAGTTGATGTGAGTAAAAATAAACCGATGAGAAGTGCGTGGTATGACGATAAATGGAGAATTATTGGAGAAAGTTCAGCGTTTTTAGTACATCGGCTCTCATGTGGTAAACACTGAACAAGTGGAAACTGAGGTGTAATCTTGAGTAAAGAAAGGTTGCAAAGTGTTGGGAGCACTGATGAGCGTAATTAGCTACAAAACATTAGGTATGGAAGCAAACAGAGGGTTTTATGCGGGCCTTAGTTGACCCGACTCTACGGAGCTATGACGTGGTAGGCGGAAGCAGAAAGCAGAACAAGGCTGCATCTTTTCAAGATGAAATGTTTGAAAGGCATGGTCAAAGTGATACGATGGTGTGGACAGAGAAAATTCCCGTGTTCTGAGGTGATTCGGGAACATATTATCGATGGATGATTGATGATTTTAAAAGAAGTGATGACAACGGAGGTGAGTGGACGTAGGCCTTAGTGGTAGACTGAAGTTTGAATAAATCTATAGCGTGAAGCCAACCTAAGGAAAGAGAGACATCAGTGTAGAGGGGGCAAGGAAGCTTGCATGCAACGGATAGGCGTGGGTGGAGAGAAGTGATGAATGCATAAGTTCTTACACGGCCCTGATGCGCTTTCCCGCCCATGGTGTCTCGTTGAGAAAAGGGATAGACGAGAGTAGGGGAGGGCCCGATTAGAATGCCGCAGCACAGGCAAGTCAGCAAAAACTGGTAATACCTGCTGCTGAATATTATCTCAGACCTCTCTTCGGCTCCGTTGTGTGTATTGCGAGGTCCTGATCGGACCCTCTAGTGCTGGTGATCTAAGGGTTGGTATGTGTGTGAATGCGTGAGAGAAGTGTGAGGTGCGTCGTGCCGTCGGTCTGCCCCTGCTGTGGGATTCAACCTCCGATTGTATCCGCTATCTTGTTTCTATTTTCTTCTATAAAAACCCGAACTATTGTGTTCACCATATTGAAGTAAACAAAACACTTATTCTAACATTATCCGATCGAATCACACTAGCGAAATTAAGGCGCGAACGACTTCAGTTGACTCTCCTTGCAGTAGAAATACATCCTCTTCCCAAAATCTTAGAAAAAAATATATTCATCTATATGAAATATTTTATCCACACATATGTATATCTCTTCTGATAATGCATACTTAAATAAGTTGTTTATAATTGATTATATGTAACACTGAATACAAATAATTCCTTACAATTTTCACTCTTCGGGTATCAGCATTATGCATGAGGAAGCAATTCTGAGTATATGCCTCTGAATAAACCGACTGTAACTAAAAATATCACAGTCAGCTTATCAGGCTTGGGATGATTGTGTAAGGCGGTAGCCTAAGTCGACTGTAATGGTAACAAAAAATTCACGAGTCAGCATAGCAGACTTTCGATGCTCGTGTCTGACGACAACCTAAGTCAACTGTAATGATAACACAATATCCGTGTGTCAGCGTAGCAGGCTGTGATGCCTGTGTACGGCGGTAACATAAGTCAACTGTAATGATAACACAATATCCGTTTATCTGCGTAGCAGGCTTTGATACCTGTGTACGGCGGTAACATTAGTCAACTGTAATGATAACACAATATCCGTGTGTCAGCGTAGCAGGCTGTGATACTTGTGTACGGCGGTAACATAAGTCAACTGTAATGATAACACAATATCCGTGTGTTAGCATAGTAGATTTGTGATGCCTGATCACCATGCATGGTGACCTGGCGCTAGAAAAAAAACTGGAAAATTTCGAAACGTTTTGTTGACTTGCATTGAAAATGATTTATAAATTTTGTATCAACTAGAAAAAGTTGCGTTTTGCTTTACAGTTAACTTAGGTTTCCTCTACGCACAGGCATCAAAAGCCTCTTCTGCCTACTCATTTATATTATGTTTAACATTACAATTGGCATAAGTTACCGCCCTACACATATCCCGTACTAGTTAACATTACAATTGACATAGGTTACCGCCCTACACACATCCCGTACAAGTTGAGAAACGGGATGCCCTGCATTCCGTGAAGAATTTTGCGTGAAAGTATGAAAGTATGAAAAATTGTTTGTGAAAACTGAAATAGGTCACACATTAGTAAGTGACAGTTTCGTGTTCGTAGTAGTGGTGGGTCGGATATCCGGAGAACATCAACATATATTTGACATTCGCATCCACAATTTGTCATGATGTTAACATCTGCACCCACGTCCGAATATGGAGGAGGTGGATATTATACGGATGTGTAATACAAAAGCATCATATGTCGCGTCGCATTAATTCAACGTCAAGCTTAAAGTTGTAACCCAAGGTGGTTTATTAGTGGAATTAATAAATTCCATTTATCTTATCGTTCAATAAGGTTAGGTCGTCAAAAAAATATTTTACAATGTTGAAGATGAAAGTAAGGTTACTTTGCATAGTATGATTGTTTAGTTCAAGATCGATGGACCGGACGAGATCATTAGAACCATTTTTACGATAATTTCTAATAGCATTTTAATCGTGTCTGATGGAAGTATTAAAGTGGAAAAAAACAAGCTTCTCTCGCTGCCCATTGCTATACGCAAACAGACAAACAGACAATCGATGGCAAGACAATCCTTACACTCGCCCCCACACTCTAATACACATCCTTTCACTCGTCCCCACACTCTTATACACATCCTTACACTCGCCCCCACACTCTAATACACATCCTTACACTCGCCCCCACACTCTTCTACACATACACACCCTTAGCCTCTAAGCGATGTCAACTGATGAATTCCTGCATGATAAATACCCAATGAAGATTTTTTTACGGTACTGCGGAATTTTTTGATCAAAGCTTCATAGTTATAGTTCAGAATTGAAATCAAAGAGTAAAAATTGAATATGAATGAACGGTATAGCATACTATTTTCGATCAACAAAAATCTCTCACAGTTCGCATCTAACTTGTTTTGTGACGATCACGAGTTTTATATGCTATACAACCTATTGTACCCTTGGCACTCGAATTTAATGTAATTCACATCGTATGGTGACAGGTTCAAACAACTCGGCTATGATACATATGATTTTTTTTTTTCGAACGGGCTACGTCAAGGTCATCCAGAGTTCCAGGCCTGGTTGCGCCGTGTCTGCTAGGGCTATGACGTCACCAACCGGGCCGAGCGGTGTATATAGTTTATATTAATAATTCGGATTTTCGTTCAAAAATCATGTCTTAAAATCATGCAACAAACTCCAGACCGGTCTCCCATGATGACCAAATGTTCAATAGAAAGGAAGGTGTCGAGTTACTACCATATTCAGTCATCGACAATTATTTTTCATAATAAAACAATACTGTTATTAGTTTTTATTATAGCTTAACTGCAACTCTCATCATTTCGGAATTGGCGCATAGAAGAATGAATGAACTGAAACCTTTTTAAAAGAGTGGGACGATAATATTATGCAAACAAGTTGGTTTGTTATTGGTAATGGAAGAAATGGCGATTTATGTTAAACTATAACCTCCTCACAAATTATATTATACGAACGTGTAGGTCGATGTTAGCTGCAATCAACATCCGTATAATTAATAATTGAAGTAAAAGTTGTAATTT
>SDVV010025011.1:0-12494 GCA_016164225.1 Gammarus roeselii
TAAGGGCGGGTTTGCTTCACGCGCCTTCACACACTAGCAATGCATCATAATGTTCATTTATGTATAGATAAGGGCGGGTTTGCTTCACGCGGCCCTCATACACTAGCAATGCATCATTATGTTCATTTATTGGAAGATAACGGCGGGTTTGCTTCTCGCGTCCCTCATACACTAGCAATGCATAACGTCATGTTGTAATTGTGTCTCTTTATCTCAGCGAGGAGACATTTTTTACACTGTTTGTTATTTTCAGCAGTATGATGTGTTCGATTTAGTTTGGATCTTGATTTAAAAAAAAAAGTGTTTGTCTGTCATGTTCACATGTTTAATAATTTAGACTTTACCTATTTGTTCTATTTTTTTTTCATAGGCTGAAGTAGTAATGAACACGATGTGAATTAGTTTCATGCGGTAGCAATTAATCTCAGAAAGTTCCAGCGGTCCAGACACGAAGTCACGGGCAACTTAGTTGTTAGGACAGCGACAGCGAGCCCCGTCGTCTGGATCTTAGCGACCAGGGCATGTTAGCTACGCTGGCCTAAGCGTGGGAAAAAGCCGAGCTATGTACACACATGTGCATGATTAATATGTACGTAACTGTGTACAACGAAGCCCTTTATAGTGGAGAGATTAAAATGACTGAGGTAGTCTTGTTTTGGCCCCACTCACTACCCACCTGTTTTTTTTTGTACGAATTGTAAACAAACCTTTACTAAGTGTTCCCGTGTTCAGGTCCTCCGGCATCATTCCATCCCACCATAATACCATATGTCCGGCCGTTGTACCGCTTCACGTCACATACTAGAGATAGAGAGGATTCCCACCGCAATACCATCAGTCCGACCGTTGTAACGCTTCACGTCACATACAAGAGATAAAAAGTATTCCCACCGTAATACCATCTGTCCGGCCGTTGTAACGCTTCACGTCACATACAAGAAATAAAGAGTATTCCCACCGCAATACCATCTGTCCGGCCGTTGTAACGCTTCTCGCCACATACAAGAGATAGAGTATTCCCACCGCAATACCATCTGTCCGGTCGTTGTAACGCTTCTCGCCACATACAAGAGATAGAGTATTCCCACCGCAATACCATCTGTCCGGCCGTTGTAACGCTTCTCGCCACATACAAGAGATAGAGAGTATTCCCAATGTAATACCATCTGTCCGGCCGTTGTAACGCTTCTCACCACATACAAGAGATAGAGAGTATTCCCACTGTAATACCATCTGTCCGGCCGTTGTAATGCTTCTCGCCACATACAAGAGATAGAGATGATTCCCACTGTAATACCATCTGTCCGGCCGTTGTAACGCTTGTCGCCACACAAGAGATAGAGAGGATTCTCAAATTGAAAGACATCGGCAGTACTGCATGGATTCCTACGCTTGATATCTTAAATTAAACATTATCATCACGCGCAGAGCCACGTCGGCTCCTGCAGAAATTCCTTAATCTTTCTTTTCCAACATCGAGCTCTAAACTCACCATGTTGTAAGTGTTGCTCTTCACGTTTTTTTTTGAGAGTGTAGTCAAAATGCTAAGGCTTCGCCTACAATGCTTGGGTCCGGCAATTCATAGTTCAAACTTAAGAACACAAACATTTACGCAGAGATCCACGTCGCAGAAGCCATTTTTCAACTCTCACTCTTCACGCTTTATACCAAAGCTGTATTTCTAAATGCTAAGGCATCATCAATATTGGATAGTTTTTGACACTTCCTGGCCTAAATTAATGATAAAAACCATTCGTAGAGCCCACTTATCCGTTTCTGTTTAGTAAAAATACATGCATTTCACTATTTTGTGGTTCCAATTGAATCACAGCATCCTAGGCAGAGCTCCACGTCGATGTCTTACTGGACAAGTTCGCAAAACTAATCACAGAACTCGGGCTGTCCACTTCTTATGTGAAGGTGGTACTTGTAAATGCTAAAATATTCACAAATGCGATAGCGAGGGCTTAGAGCTACTGTGAAAAGTGGGTCACGCATTCTGGTTAAAACGTTGAATAATAAATGTTGTAGAAAACGATTTTAGAAAATAAGAGTATATATTTAAATTTAATGACTAGTCGCTTTTCTACAATAATTGTCACCATGCTATGCAATATGTAATAGAATTGTTTTTGTGGAACACTTTATTGAAATCAAAATGTTCTACTCCTATTCGAACTCATACGTTATTGCAACGATTGAAAAACGTTTTTTTTTATTGCATGTCCTACTGTTTTATCAGGATCATAACGTGAAAAATGTTTTTCTTTCACAGCCTGTAATGAGAGGTATCCTGGTATCACTCCCACTGACCGCAATGTCAATGGCAGCTCAAAATAACTTCCTAGCACTAGCGTTTTATAACTCATGCGTCAAACCATGTTTCTTTACACCAAGAAACAGACGATGCTGGCAGACATGATCGTTTTACTCTGGCAGACGATGTCCAATCTGCTCATTATTTCAAAGCAGCAGTTTTGTTAACGGTACGCTCACCCCACTAATGTCGTTAACGGCACGCTCACCTCACTAGTGTCGTTAACGGCACGCTCATCTCACTAATGTCATTAACGGCACGCTCACCTCACTAGTGTCGTTAACGGCACGCTCACCTCACTAATGTCGTTAACGGCACGCTCACCTCACTAGTGTCGTTAACGGCACGCTCACCTCACTGATATCGTTAACGGCACGCTCACCTCACTAATGTCGTTAACGGCACGCTCACCTCACTAATGTCGTTAACGGCACGCTTTCCTCACTAATGTCCTCTCGCAGGTCATTCTCGCCGCAGCAGCGCCCTGCTGGCTCTGGGTTATGGTCGTCAGGCCTGCGCTGAACTCCTCCTCTGCACTGCACTCTGCGGCAGTGAGCAGTGCAGCCAGTACACTGCGGACCTGGCTGAGGTTGGTCACCTAGCGGCAGAGAAGCCAGTGTCACCTCTGTTAAACTGTCCTTCATTGGTTTTAGGTGGCGTAGCTGCATTAGAAGAACCGTTGATTGCAGATATTTAGAGGCTTTAAGAACATGCACCAGTTGATTATGCGTTGAATGAATCCGTTAAATAACTCCATCAGGATAATGTGAGTAAATGGTACGCGCCAAAATAGCTTCACTTAGTTATTTGTAGCAGTGAGAGTTATTGATTGATCCCTACTTGCCAGAATAGCTTCACCTAGTTATTTGTAACGGTGAGATTTATTGATTGATCCCTATTTGCCAAAATAGCTTCACCTAGTTACGATGAGAGTTATTGATTGATCCCTACTTGCCAAAATAGCTTCACTTAGTTATTTGTAACGGTGAGAGTTAGTGATTGATCAATACTTGCCAAAATTGTTTCACCTAGTTATTTGTAGCGGTGAGAGGTATTGATTGATACCTTCTTGCCAAAATAGCTTCACCTAGTTATTTGTAACGTTGAGAGTTATTGATTAATCCCTACTTGCCAAAATAGCTTCACCTAGTTATTTGTAACGGTGAGAGTTATTGATTGATCAATACTTACCAAAATTGCTTCACCTAGTTATTTGTAACGGTGAGAGTTATTGATTGATCCCTACTTGCCAAAATAGCTTCACCTAGTTATTTGTAGCGGTGAGAGTTTTTGATTGATCCCTACTTGCCAAAATAGCTTCACCTAGTTATTTGTAGCGGTGAGAGTTATTGATTGATCCCTAATTGCCAAAATAGCTTCACTTAGCTATTTGTAGCGGTGAGAGTTTTTGATTGATCCCTACTTGCCAAAATAGCTTCACCTAGTTATTTGTAGCGGTGAGAGTTTTTGATTGATCCCTACTTGCCAAAATAGCTTCACTTAGCTATTTGTAACGGTGTGACTTGCTAAAATAGCTTCACTTAGACTATTTGTAGCGGTGAGAGAAATTGACTGAGCCCTGCACTTCAATCAATCGCTTAGCTTTACAGTCAGTAATTGTTGCAAAGTACCTCCCGACCTCTCGTCGCGGAAGCTTCAATCGTCCTGAATATGAACTTGGTCAGGTGTGCGTTCTGATGAACACCTGTCGTGACGTTGTCGAGCAAATGTACCTGAACGCGGGGTGATCTACCAACCAACGAATATGGTGGGGCAGGTCAAGCTCCCATACCTTATACAAATTTTTGTTATAACCAAATTTTTTAACACTCTCCGGTTAAATATTATCAACGAAATATCTAGCAAACACGAAACTCTCTTGCTCAGCTCACCCAAGCTCTCCCTCGTTTGACTGGCCATACTCGTGTTGATGAGGGTGAGCAACTCAAAAGTAATCCAGCACCTGCAATAACACGTTGTCATTGCAACGTTATTTGTGTCTCGCTCAAACATACCTTGCCAAGAAGAAATGAATGTTCACTAAACATTACTGATGCGAGTTCTCAATCTGAACTCCAATGTAGTTGCATCAGTGCCCTGACGGCGAGGGGCACGTCATGAGTGGTGACTAATTATTGCCGCACACACCTGCTGCTGTACGAGCGTCCACGTGTTTCCATCGCTTCTAGCCTTTAATGCCTTGTTATATAATAATGCTTATTTCCAGTGGCTTTTTGTGTCGACGGTATACGAGCATGCCGATATAGAAGATCACATGCGATATCTGTATTTATCAACACTTACACATTTTCTTAAGCAGTCAGGCACTGTTTTGCGTTTAATTTTTAGATGGTCAAAAGAACATATGAATGACTTGTTTGTGTCACTCTCGTTAGGATTACTTGAAAATCTACTGTTGTAGCTCTCAGCTTTCACATTTTATTTAGTCCAAATATATTTTTTTTTTGGCAACGCTCAACTTATGTCGTATCCTTCCACTCATACTAAAAACATATTGTCTACCTCACCAATGGCTCTCCTGTTTCAAGAAACTTTCATGTTTATGCCTTGAAAGAACCTCTTCGAGTGCTACCCATTTAAAAAAAGACCTGAACCTTGCAGGTTATTTGTGCTTATCGCTGCTTCAACGTGTCAGCGTATCTTGGTTGTCATATCAGATAAGGACATAAGCCATGTGTTCATTCTCTTGAATATGTGAAAAAGCTACCTAACCTTCCACAAGGGTAATTTTGGACAGTATATTCGTAGCGGCGTTTTAAAGCAGTTTCTGAAACAGAAATCGTTCGTGTAGCTGATGAAAAGGAAACCGAGATGTAACACACGCCTCTGTGAGGGTGAAAAAGCGCGGTAACTCCACGTTGGACCATTTAATATTGTAAGGCACGAGGGGGGAATTGCATTAGCTTCATGCATCTGGGCTTCACACTATCTTCAGACCGCACGGTGAGAGCTGAGTCCGGTAGGTCATTGACTTAGTTTGTTTATTAATGTTTATATTTTAACCCCATGTTAAACATTGAGATGCTGTACGGTTAGTTGCTTTGATACAGGCGTTTTGATGTCCGTTAATTTTTTTTTAGCTGTGTTAGTGTATAATCCAATGCTGTTCCCTGACTTTGTTTGTGTGTGTTTAAATATGTGTATTTGCGACTTTCTCCTTCACGGTGAACGGGTTAAATTTTGTTTTCAATTACGGTTTCAAACGTTTTTCAAATGTGACACAATAATTAATATGATACCACGAACATCACATTTTAATCTTGTAACACACCTGTCTTGTCACAATTTCTAATTATACCATAAACACTTGTATCATTCACCATATATCGCGTTTTCCTTAAAAAATAAATAGACGTCAGAAAAAATCATAACTTTATTACTCCCCGTGCTTGTTGTAAACATCTCCTGAGCATCCTGTGTTCGACTGTGTGCTTGTTTTTTTTGTCTTGTGTTGATTGTATGGGTTCAACTACATGACTGGGGCGTGCCAACGCTACGACTGACCTGCCCTAACAGTGTGGCCTTCAGCTCGCTCTTTGATCAATCCAAACGAAAGAGAAGTAGTTTATATGTTTCACACCCTATCGGTCTATCTATGTATTCACGGATAACACACGCGCAGACTGTTCGCTGCGTCCATGGCAGGTGATGTTGCCCGTGCTTTTGGGCTGACACACTCCGTTTGCGCCTGCACCGTCAGCCAGACTGTTGTTATGTAACACAGAGGCCAAGTTACTACCCGTGTAAATGGTTTCGGGCGATGAAAAGTGTCGAACACTATATACATAGAATATTTAGCAATATCCATGGGACTTAGAATATCGGGTAATATTAGTGCCCTATGTCCATGAGGTAACTTGTACTTTGCGTTCATGAATTCGTTTCCGTCCTGCGTTCATGAAGACCTTTTCTGCCCTGCGATTATGAAGCTACTTGTGCCCTACTTTCATGAACTCTCTAGGATCCTGTGTTCATAAAGTCATGTATGTCCCGCGTTCATGAAGTCACTCATGCCTTGTGCTTATGAAGTTTTTTGACCTGCGTTCATGAATTTGTGTAACGCGTTCATGGAACCACATGTGCACTCTGTTCATGAGGTCACTAGTGACGGGCGTTGCGAAGACTAAGATACCGTACACTCACTCACTCGGTTTGCTAGCCAGAAATGTATTTATTATCAAGCTCAGTATGTACACTCTTGGTTTGGGATCCTGCAACACGCGTATACCGTTCAACTAGGCATTTTTGTTGATAAGAAGCTGGACATTTTTTTACTGAAGCTACCACTAGTGTATTTTACAAAAGAGCGACAGATAGGCCCCAAAGTAACATAGCGACACCAGCCATTTTTTCCTTGGTCCGGTGTTGAAATACACATTTTATCCGCTGCTCTCGCGTAAAATTTCAATTAGTCTATTTTTGCAGTCTAGTATGAATCCTGTCAGTATCTATGCACAGCTGAACAATACTGGAGTATAGGACGAAGCTTCCAAACTGTGTGCGGCGCGTGAAGCTAGCCCAAGTCCGTGGTCAGATAATGTTGACCAGTATAAAGCATAATTATATAGCTCTGCGAAGCTGTGGATGAGAAGTGCACAGTTTAGAACAGTCCGGCGTCTTCCAAAAAAATGTGGCATTCGAAGAAGCACTGACTTTTAATATCTTATGTTCAACTTGCCTGGGGAACGCAATTTCTGAAACTGCATATGCCATTATTTTTTATTAATAATAACAATACTCTTCATTGAAGCACACGCTGGTAGAATAATGATTACAAAGAAAACCAGTAACGACATTCCTACCAATACGTTCAAATGACGCACCAAAAGAACATACGTGGAGACGAAGTAAAAATGAAGAACAGGACCTAAACGTATAAGTTGAGTTAGGGACAAACGTGCCTGGATACATTTTATGTCTTTTCCACATGATTATGTACATAAAACACTCAATGTTAGAGAGGTAAAGTATTGAGCCTCTAGTCGGCTAACATATTCAGGTACGTACCCCAACCGGACATCCACATAAATACAATGGGACCACGGCAAGGAAAAGCAGACGGGAGTCAAACATTAGTAATGAAATTAAAAAAATCATGGCTATTACTCGTGAAAATAAACATTACGAAGCAAGGGGCTCATACAACCGGTTTGTAGTTTGTGTCTTCGCTAAGCTTATTCATGAACTATTTATTGTTGCCCCGTCAACAGAATCTTTACTGTTCAATGCTTCGTGAACGTTAAACACTGACCTTATCCATATTTATTAGACGAACAAACCACTCTAGTTTAGTTAAAATCTCAAATTCTATCATTTTCCCCTTCTTGTTTGAGTCAACGTAGTAGGGTAATCCAGTTCGTGTTTTGGGGAAATTTACGATCAATCACAGCTCAGCTTTAGCAAGCGGTTTGCACCTGTACTGGGTGACTTGCTCCTGCACTGGCGCCAGCACTACCTACCGACTCGTGCTTTTGCTTGCTCTACTTACACTTGTCTTGTCTTTCACTTTCAGATGTGTCATTGTCTGGGTTCTTTTCTGCTTTAATCATTGCTTATTCTCCGTTCAGATACGTGCGATTTCACTCTATCACTTGAATTGCTAGGGATCAATCGGAGTCACTTTGGATGGATCATATGAGATTAAGCTGCTCGGTTCTGTCATTGAAACAGTACCACCTCGACCAAGAGTAGCTGGACGTTGTTTGCCCTACGTTTTGGCAATACCGCTCTTTGATCACCTATTGCTTCTTGATTATGGAGGATAGAATTAGCTCCTATAAGTCTAGTAAATCGCCGTTTCTTTTTCTAAATTGCCTCATTTACATTTATTCGTCCCTTCCTCTCTGTTGTGTCAAATTTTTATTTGCGGTTGGATGATCTGTTAACTCTTAAAAAATTGCTCACCTTTATCTTTTTATGATTTAGTTTTGAAAATAGTATTTACTATTAATTTGTTACTCCCATCCAGTCGTATGCCACCTGCTAATAATTTGTCTACAATGTCCAGCCACATGACATACTGATAATTTGTCTTCAACGTCCAGTCATATGGTATCTACTAATTATTTGTCCGCAACTTCCCGTTTTATGACATCTACTAATAATTTATCCTCAACGTCCAGTCTTATGGCATCTACTAATAATTTTTTTTCAACGTCCAGTCTATCATATGGCATCTACTAATAATTTGTCTTTGCCATCCAGTCATATGGCATCTGCTAATAATTTGTCTTCAACATCCAATCTTATGGCATCTACTAATAATTTGTCTTCAACGTCCAGTCCTATGGCACCTACCAATAATTTGTATTTCCCGTCCAGTCATATGGCATCTACTAATAATTTGTCTTCAAGGTACACTCTTATGGCATCTACTAATAATTTGTGTTCCCGTCCAAGTCTTACGGCATCTATGAGCATCCACTAATAATTTGTGTTCCCCTTCAAATCTTTTGGCATCTACTAATAATTTGTCTTCCCGTCCAGTCATATGGCTTCTACTTATAATTTCTTTTTCAATGTCCAGTCATATGGCATCTACTAATAATTTATCTTCCTGTCCAGTCTTATGTCATCTAATAATATTTTGTCTTCAACTTCCGGTCATATGGCATCTACTATTAATTTGTCTTAATCGTTCAGTCTAATGACATCTACTAAATATTTGTTTTCCTCGTTTAGTCGTATGGCATCTACTAAATATTTGTCTTCCTTGTTCAGTCATATGGTATCACTAAATATTTGTCTTCCTCGTTCAGTCGTATGACTTCATAGATACAGAACTTGATTATTTTGTTTCTCCTTCGACCAATTACTGTTCCTTCTATTTCCAGTTGATTCACAAGCTACTGCTTGAAGAGACTACCAAAGAACAGAACTGGGGTTCACAAGCCTCTTCCTCCGGTGCTTTTCCATGTGCTGCCCCAGCTGACCCCCTCAGGAGATACCCCTGCGCTGAGAACTCCCTCAACTGTACCCTGCCATCGGCCGACCAGCTGTCTAAACCCTCGAGTCACTTCAAGAAGTTGTGGAGAGACCGAAGCTTGGAGGAGTTTGGCACAGCATGCCACAGAAACGATCACCAGACACATTTCTTACTCGATATGCTTGAGACTCTGCACCACATGGTGGAGAACATCAAAGGTTAGTTTGAACAGCCATTGAAAACTAAACTTTTTTATGTTAATCATACCAAACTAGTAACCACTTATCGTACTGTGGATCTGTCACTTACCATATTGACCATATTATCTACCAAATACATGTTAATTTTTTTTTGCTGTTCTCTTAACTTCCTTTGACTAACTGAGTTATTCTTGCAGAGAGTGGCGCGTCTAGCACACCGTTGCCTTCCTCCCAACGACTTCAGCTAGACGAAGTAGAGTGCAGCCTCTGTATGAGGCTCCTATGGCAACCCATCAGCACGCCATGCGGCCATACCTTCTGCCGCACTTGCCTGGTGCGCTCACTCGACCACAGACATTTCTGCCCTCTCTGCAAGGATTCTCTTAAAGCGGTAAACAAGTAATACTCTCAACTCCCATTTGAAGCAATATTAGGAACAGAATTGTGCTGTTATGAACGCTAGGGTTCAGCGGAATGTTACTGCAAATTCTAGCGGGGGTCTACTTTAAATGGTTATGAGAAAATAAAATTAAAATCACGTTTTCACAGGTCATTCTCACAGAGTCGCGTAAAGGTGTTTGCAAATATTTTGGAAAGAAATTAGGTCACTTTACCACAAGAAGGGATCGCTGCTACTCACTGTTGCTGAGGTTCTGGGAGAGGTTGACATTGCTCGAGTCTGGGGGTAGTACTTTCCAAAGATTGCAAGCCCTATTGTCTTGGATGAAAATCAAAAGTGTGTTCAAGGCGCTATTGGCAATTATCCTGGTGTTAATGAGGGATGAAAAACCGCAAGCAGTTGGAAATGATGACACTCCTGAAAAATGTATTAGAATGTCTTTCACAGAAGGATTATAGTGTTAGCTCTCTTCCTCTCTGGCTACATTCGAGCCCAGCATTTGCCTAGAGATGCAATGCATCTAATTTTAATACCGCTTCTAAAATGTAGAACTAAGGAACACATATGACCTAATAAATTATCGTCCTTTTCCTGTCTCTACCTCAATATCCAATGTCTTGAGCAGGTTATTCTCGCAAGATTGCAAGTGCATTTGTTTTCAGCGGACAGTCAGTTAGGTTTCAATGAGGCTCATGGAATAGGAATGGTGCAGTAGGGACTCTCATGTCTGTATTTGCTTCGTAGATCCAAAGAAAGGTTGTCCAGGAGTAAACCATCCCTATTCAGAAAATTAATGAGAACGGAGCATCTCCTCATATCGTTGTGTTGCTTGTGTTCTAGGAACGAAAGCAGGAATTTCTTGTGTGGTGGGTTAGTTATTCAACACAATCAATCGTGTTGAATAAGACAAGGTCACTTTTCGCCATTGTTATACGATGTTTTCAGTGAGAATTGAAATTTTTATTAAGCAGGGAGAACAAAGGGCGTCATGTTACCAATTGCTGTGTAAATAATCTTAGCTATGCCCATGATATGGTGTTCGTTGCTCCGCCTCTCTCAGCCCAGCAATAGCTTTGAGATATTTGTAATAATTTTACTCGCCCCATCACACTTCAAAAACGGTGTGTATGTTGGTCAGGCCGAAGAGACCTAAGCGTTACTAATCTACTGATGTTCAGCTAGATGGTGTCACACATACTAACGTGGAAAATTTGCAGTATCTTCAACATATTGTCTCTGCAGATTTCACTGATGAAAAGGATGTTGCATACCAGACCAGACGATAAAATGCCGTTGGTAACATTTTGCTACGGAGGTTCTTTGCTATGCAAAAGGAAGTACAATAAAGTTCTTCAATTCATGTTGTTACCCAATTTATTACAATTCCGTGGAAAAATCTCTGCCAATATAATACTGGGAAGCTGACAGTGAGCTATTGTTATGAAAAACTTTTATTGTCGGTAATTTCTTCCAATAAACGTTACAAAGGAGGATAAATAATTCAAGTAGGCTGTGATGTTATTAAATTGAGATCGATAACAGGTGGGCAATAAGATCAACAACATGCGATTTTTAGTTTAAGTGATTACATCAAATGGGTACATCTCAAATGAACATTGTGGATAATTATAGAAAGCACTGAAACAATTAAATAATAGGAAACCACGTTTAACACGAGAATGACACTCACCCATCCTCTGTACCGTCTGGAAATGACGTGAGGTCTCAATTCACAAGCTAACCCAGAATGACTGGAAAACTGAAATTTTTGAGTTGATACAATAGCGGGCAACTCAATTGTGTGCTACTATCTCAGAGGGGCGCGCCTCGTCGTTCTTTCCCTCTCATTGTTTGCACAAACCCTTTCTCAGTCTCAAAGACCGCCTTGAATCAGTTACATGAGTAAATTCTAAAATCACCACTGCGATTTTTGTCTGCTGTTAAATCCATCTAATGGAATAAACACATGGCTTATCTTTCTATCTGATAAGCGACCCAGAAGTGCTGATGCTGACTTGTTTACTACAAGTAGCCAGCATAAATGGGGCACATTTACTAATGTGAAAGTCGAGTAACATGATCTGGGGGCCACTCGAGGATTTTTTGACAGGCGATTACTCTAACGCGGTGAGAAGAGAAGAGCTACTGATTATACAACATGGGTTACGAAAAACGTGCAATATAGGTAATGAAGGCAGCGTAAAAGCGGAGGGCTATAACACTCATGACACCTTTTACCGACCGATGCAGCTCCCGCGCCTGACGTCCGCGAGCAGGGTATTTGCTGAGAACGCATCATATCACATTTGAAGACTATTTCGCATAGCGGCACAGAGCCTCATGACGAGAGAAAGAGCTTCTAACAATTAAATACACATTGCAATGTCTAAAGGCGATGCGCTTGCTGTGTCATGTTAGGACGGTCGATAGAAATTCTTTACACTCAAGAAGGACGATAAAATCTGAGTCCTAAGTCCTATACCTATAAAAGGGTTATTTCGAATTGATTTCGGATTTAACTTTTCTGCCTCACCTCGACGAATAACTCGAATTTCTACAAATGAAGGCAAGTTTGTCAAATGTGCAACGATGTTCTCGACGGTTTTAATTATGTTGTTATTTGTATCAATT
>SDVV010025012.1:0-12494 GCA_016164225.1 Gammarus roeselii
TCAAGATGAAGTCAGTACATATTTTAATTGTGGCATATTCGAGTATTAGCGCGTACGAGAGAGTATAGAGTTAATGCGTATCTTCGTAAAATGAGTAGATGTTTCTGTGCGTAGTGAGGTGGAGGGACCACCTCATTCGCACAGGTGTTTTAGGATTAGACAGCTTCGCATAGTCCGGTATGTTTTCCGAAAGCGATAAGCTTTTTACGGTAGGTTGGGTCCGTGAGTAGGCTTTGTAGGTTGCACGGGGGATCTAGGAACGCTCGTCGGGCTGCCGCGAGTGCGTTGCAATCCATCAGTAAGTGTTTCACGCTGATAGCCACTAGGTGGCAACAGGGGCAAGGTGGTGCGTTTGGTCCTATGTCGACATCCATCAGGTGGTTGTGAGTTATTCACGTGTGTCCCGTGCACAAGCGGTTGATCTTGTTGGGGGATTTCGGCCTCAACAGCACTCCAGCCATGCCTCTCAACCATTTCATCTTGACCTTCGTCTCTCTTTCGCTTGTGCCCCTCACATCTCAGCTCGATGGAGCACAGTTGGGGGTAGTCCCCTTCATACAACCCACTTTGCTTCTATACCCACAGACTAACAGCTCATTACACTCACCAGTGCGCCCAACATCTGCACCCCTCCTTTGCTCTAGATTTCACCTCAGTTTCCACTAGTCCAGTCTTCACCACATGAGCGCCCAACTTCTTAAAACACTGAACTTCCTTGAACCGTTCTCCATGCAGACAGTCACTTATTTCGATTGTTTCGTCATTCGTAGAACATCTCGTTACTCAAGGCCACATGAACTCTCAGCTTTCTTCCCACACACACACTACCAAGCTCCAATACCAGCCTACACATCTTCTTCTCTGAATCTGCCACCTTAGCCATATCATCCAGCAACAGACTTGACTGCTAACTCTGCCCATATGCTGCCAACAATTTTAAATGCTGACTCAATACACTCGAGGTCACCTCACTGACCATTCCATACATGTAGATATTAAACAACGAGAAAAAAATAGGCGAACCTTGTTTCAGTCCCACTTACACTGGAAGCCAAGCATTCGTCTTGCTCTCTACTGGCACATGATCTACTGTCAACTCGACCGTTTTAAGGAATTCCATCATACCCCATTCAAACCCACGAAGAATCAGAACACATCTATCCCCTATGCAAGGTACTCCTTACAGACTTTACTCACAACAAAAATCTGATCTGCACAACCTATACCACTCTTTATTGTACACTCTCCCTAGCTAACCACACCATCCGGACTGTTTCTAGTCTTTTTGATTAGCACTCTTTCGTACAATTCTAAGCCCACAACAACTATGTCAGCGTATCATTTTTTCCTATTCACCAACTCTTCAAAATACTTTGATCACTGCGTCCGTGCATCACCACTATCTAACATGGCTGTTTCCATCTCAATTCAATCCAACAGCTACACTTGCTCAAGCGCGGTTGACCCCCCAATAATCACACAACACAACAAACATGATACCGCAGTTGCACACGTCCGGCAACGCTTAAACTCTCTTAAAGTCTGGCTGCAGGTTATCTAACACATTATTTACACCAAACAAAAGTAAACACCACCTTCACACTCAACCACCCTCTCTAACCCCACAGTCTCATAAGAAAAATCCATAGAGTAACTTATGACATAGTTATGACATTGAAGGCGCACACAAAAGATCAGCACATGAACCAACACAGACTAAACGTGATCCGGAGACTTGCCACAACTCTCTACTGACTCTCCAAGGAATCACTTACAATACCATACAAATAGTACATCGGTCAGTCATTTATATCATATGCTAACACTGCCTGGTTCCCGACAATGCTTCCCTCACATAACTCCCTACAAAAAAAAAACAGAACACTGTCCTATGCACAGCAACATACTATACATAAACTGCACCTATTCCTCTTGTAATAGGAAACCAAATTCCTCCATCTCAAACATCCGTCAAAACCACAGAAACATACAAAACACACTGGCAGCACACTCCATTGTTGTTGTTGTTCAACCCCAGCTGCCACCTGGCCCACATCTGTGAAAACACTTCACTCGTGCTGCGGCACCAGCATTTTCGTGTTGAAGCCACACTCGCCAGTCGGATCTCCGCTTGGCGTCGCGGTTGAGCAGGGAAGGAGTTGTCCCCACAGTGAGGATCGATCTGGAACACCGCTGAGGTACTGGTCCAGTTGACTCTTGAACCTCAAATGTTTGCTGTTGCTGACAATTGCGGCACCCGTTTGATCTCACGTATTTCCAATGACATTCGATTGAATAACCGAGGTGCTCGGCACGTAAAGCTGTTGAATGCAACTGTTTGCATCGCTTTGCCACCCGTCAGTTTTTGTACTTTGAAGCAACACATTCTGCCAATCCTTGCCTTGTTTTCCATGGTCACATTAGTTGCAATTTTTTCGTTGACATTGACCGTATAGCCTTCTAAAAATTTCCAAACGTTCATGACCATGAATCTTTAAAAATATCTTTGGATTGAGTATAGCTTCAAGGCGTTTAATCGGTCATAATAGTCCATTTCCTCTACTTCCGTAATATTAGAGGTGAAGCTTCTTTGCACTGCTTCAAGCCTGTTCAGATCTTTCTGCTCATTTGGGATCCAGAGAGGAGAACAGTATCCAATGACTGGTTGGATTAGTTATTTTATAAGTCAGCGTTGACCTTTCATCAATAGCCAGAAAGGCTCTCATGGCGCAAGAACACACATATATATGCTATCTGGGTCCGTTGCTTGTGTTTTAATAAGCTGGTGTGATGGGGAGGGTCAATGTTTGGGTCGATCCGCAAATTTGTTCAACTGTTTGGGTATCCTAGTATTTTCTGGATGGTTTGGTAGGTGGCAAGTGTTTGCATAATGTTTGCTGAATATATCAGCTTGTTGTTGGTCTGATGGTTTGGTGTGAGCGTTAGGTGGTAGGATTGCTTCGTGCAATATATGAGGTTTGTATTTTTATTGTCAAGGCTTCTGGTGAGTTTCCATAATTCTGATGGTGAGGTTCGGGAGTTGGTGTTTACCAGCACGTTCCGCCATGGCTTCATTTTGTTACTCACAGATGCCAGCATCTATTTCAGAATTTAGGGTTTAACTCAGAGTGATTCGGTTGTTGGTGGAGTGTAGATTATGGAAATGGTTTCGCTGCTGGGTTAAGGAAGCTGGATTGAAGCCCCAGACAAACTTGGCAGGTATGTGTTGTCTGTCTGCATGATTAAGTACTGCGGTGAAGTGTTTTGCGTTTGTGTCAATGGATGTACAACGGGTGTGATGTCAAAGTCTTGAGGGGTGGTTTCTATTAATGTCGTGCAGTTGTCCCAGTCTGGTCTCTTATTGTTATGGAAGGTATGAGGGGGCTTATTGTGGAAAGGGAGATCTAAGTTGATAATTGATGACAATTGGAAGGTGGTCTTAGTGGACCGCCCATCGACAACTTAGAGCGAGAATGGGAGATGGTGAGAGGGTGTGTCTGTGTTGTTCCGTGTGATTAGTGTATATAGTTGGTCAATGTAAACACTGTCTCCCAAGTCAGCGCTCTGCGAGGTGAGCCAGGAGGTGCTGTGTGCATTGAAATGACCAAGAGCGAAGGTATTTGAGGTGGTGTTGAGGTAGTTTAGAAGGGATGTATACTGCGGTGGACATAAGATATCTGCATGTTAAATATTTTTTTTTGTTTTTGTGTGTTTGGATTAGTTTAGATTGCAGTTCTAAAATTTTAGCATGAGGTGATTGTACGAGAGAAGAGACAGTTTGGTTTCTGAAGAGTTTTATGTTCAAGTGTTATGAGTAATGAGTCCGCAACCGTCGTCGTTGTTGGGACAGTCATGGCGGAGAGTAGTGTATTCAAGAAGCTTTGGTGTTTGAGATTTCTGTTTGAGTGTTGTTTCCTGGAATAGGGCGATGTGGATGTAATGCTTGTGAAGGAAGTGTTTAATTCAACTTGTTTCTGACCAATGCCGTTTCTAGTCATTTGTTGAGTGAACAAGTGTCAGGCATTGGTTTGGGGCTGTTGTGGTTTTAATTTCAATTTGATTCAAGACTCATTTCCACCGTAGCCTCAACGCGAGTCATAACAGGCTCCTCTGTAGGGCTCGACGATCATGGATTCTAGTAGGCTCGCACACCTCTGTGCGCAAGAAAAACAACATTGTCAGAGTTCGAACAATTTGAAATTTTCCGTCGTATAAGAAAATAAATTTCAGTCGTGCTTGCAAGAAAAACGTTAAAACTAAACGGATCTCCGCTTTTAATAATTTAGAACATTGAGAGTAATATGTATGCACGCTAGCATTGTCGAGAGTGGTACAAGGTTTACGGCTACACAGACAAAGTCAGCTCCGACAGCAACGCAACACAATGTTTACAGCTACGTGGTCTAGTTCAGTTACAGTACAAATAATTTATTCAGGTTAAGATTAAGACTCACAAAGGGAATCCCCGACTCCAACCTCACAGAACCTCAACCTCAAGAATCATACGCACGCCAGTACGCACAGATAGTATCGTCGAAACTGGTACAAGGTCTAAGGCTACACGGATCAGATCAACTCTAACCACAACGCATCATAAGGTTTATAGCTACGCGGTCCAGGTCAACCACAGACATTACAAATGGTCCGTCAGACTAAAAAAAAAACTATTCACAAAACCACAAACAAGAATTCGCACACGGATACATTAGCATTATTTTAGATGACAAAATTGGGTACCGTGATCGTGAAGAGGGAAGAAAGGACAGGTTTATCATGAGCTGAGAAGCTGCTCAGATTATTGACATCACACTTTTTGTTTGAGGGGATAGGGAGGGAGTAGGGTGAGGAGGCAGAGGTCCCTCGGGTCCAAAAAAGCCCGATGAGTCTCGGAGTGTAAACCAAGTCCCCCGGGTCCCCAGAGCTCCCCATTTCCTTCGAGTCCTCTTGTCTCAGCTCATCTCGGCTTGTCTCGACTCGTCGCCCCCAACTCGACTCACCTCAACGTGTTTCGACTGATCCTGACGCACCTCGACCAGCCTCGACGAGGCTCTCTCCTTCTGTGCCAGTAATCCGTAGCCTGTATTAGCTAATTGTTCTACTCAAGCATTTCACAGATATACATTTTTCGGTGTATGGGTTTTACATAATGAGGAGGGGGAAGCAGCAGTCCCAGGGTTCAGAGGGGCCTCGAGAGGGTCCAAAAGTTTCTCAAGGGATAATTAGGGGCTCAAGGGTGTCCCAAAGAGCCCCAGTAGAGACCAATTGGGTTTCCCCAAATCCTTCTGGCTTTTCTTAGTCGCCAGGGTTCCCGAAACCCCCGCATCCCACAAGTCCGGAGCGGTCTCACGAGTACCCCCTCTTCCCCGGATCACCCGGTCTCAACCAGCCTCGGTTCGTCTCGACTCATCGCCTCCACGTCGACTTATCTCCACTCGCCTCCACCTGCCTCATCCCTTTCACGGACAGTGTCATCTTAGACTTTCACACTCAAAGAACATCAACATTATTTCACCGTTCAGTCATCAAAACGCCTAGCTGTGCTTGGACATTAGTTAGGCGCCTGAGAGAGTGCAAATCCTCCCACTGTAGGTTGGTCTAGACTGACTAACACACCGCATAGTCTACCTAGAGCCCCTGCGTGCGTCTAATGATATCATTTTAAATAACCAATCCAAAATTGATCACCATAAAAAAGGATACAGATAAACAGTAGAGCCCAAGAAATACGAAATAATACAGGTACAGACACGAGGCCGAGATACCCCCAGCAAGATAGGTGGCCGACGGCAAGGCGCACCTCACACTCTCATACACTCACACGCGCACACCTTAGCTCTTTTGTGCAAAAGGGTCCGGCCGGGGACCCCGCAACACACCATCCGGGTCATGAGTGCGGTTCGAGGTCAGTGTCGGCAGCAGGGCCCGATAGCGTGACTGGTTTACCCATGCCGCGTCATGAAGACCGGGTCCCCCCATCCCGCGCATGACCATCCCGTCGCTGAACGATATGCCTAGGGCGGGAAAGCACATCAGGGCAGCGTTAAAACTCATCTGCTCACTATCATTATCCGGGGACCGCCAACAACACCGCACAGGCCAGATCTGAGCACGACATCAGCTCCAGCTCCACGAGCTCAGGCGAGGGTAGTGACCACACCACCAGCAGCTCAGACATAGACACTGAAATCCCCGACGGTAAAACGATAATCCAACTGGAGCAGACGATTATCGAAGCAGCTGTCCCTGCGAAGGGAGCCATTGGCGACGGGGACAGGACTATCCAACCTGACCCGGCAAACAGCAACGACGCTGAACCGAGCGACAGCGGGGTTGAAGCTGACGCGCGTGGCAACCGCAGGGAAGCCTCTGAGACTGACACTGGCAGTCGGAGTGATGACGAGGGAAGTGACCCGGACCCTCGACCTCCCCCAACAACCCCCAGGAGAGGTGAACAGCCACCACCACACCCGGGAAACGAGAACGCATCAGAAGAGCCGATAACAACATAGATGGTCTTTGGATGCTACTTCTGAACGCTAGATCGATTAGGAACAGGCAAGCAGAATTCCGCTGCCTTGCTGCTTCCGAGATGCCTGATATAATAGGCATCACGGGAACCTGGATCCAGACAGAAGGAAACGATTTCGAAAGCGAGTTCGAACTTGAAGGGTACAACCTCTTCAAAAGAGACCGTCAGGCCAGACGGGGAGGAGGTGTCGCAAACTATGTGCGGAACCACCTCAGAGCCACTCGCCGCACCATTGACACCCCACATGAGGTCATAGGTATCGAAATCGAAGGCACAGCCAGAAAGCTACACGTACTTCTCGTGTACCGGCCACCCCACCAAACGGCAGATAGCGGCCAATCCATCTACGAACTCCTCACAGCTGATCCATAACAGGGTAGCAGTGATTATGGGGGACTTTAACCGCTACGTTGTCTGGGAAAACCGAAAGGCAGACGTAGAGGGGAACAGATTAGTCGACTTCGACGACAATAACTTTCTGGAACTGGCTGACGAACCCACCAGGGGAAACAGCTTCCTAGACCTAAATCTTTGCTACGGAAGAAAACCTGGTTACCTAGGTTACTGTAGGGGAACCCTTGGGCACCAGCGACCACGCTATGGTCAGGTGCGTCATCCACGTGCCAACAAACCAAGCGATTTACAACGCTAAACGAAGGCTCAACTTCCGACGAGTGGACTTCGTCAAGTTTAAAAGGGACCTCAGCAACCTCCAACCCACCAAGCTGGAATCAGTTGAGGCATCCTGGACGGATTTCAAAACCAAATTCCTGGTCGTCCAGGAAGGCTGCATCCCAATCAAGGAAGTGCGAGCCGACCAAAAGCCACATCTTAAGTGGTTCAACAGAGGAATCCAAGCAGCCATGTCCACCAAAGACCGTGCATACAGGCGCTGGAAACAAAAACATAACCCTTTGGACCGATTGCGGAACGAACACAGCGAACAATGAAGAGTGGTGAAGAGGCGAATCAGAGTAGCCCAACATAACGAAGAACGCCGCGTTGCAGCAGCCTGCAAACGCAACCCGAAAGAGTTCTTCAGCCACGTAAACAGCAGAAAACCCATCAGAGCTTCCATCGGCCCACTTACCACGGACCAATGAACTCAGACAACTACAAACGCGGAGATAGCGGAGGTACTTGACCAGTACTTCGTTAGCGTGTTCACCGAAGAGAGTGAAGATGCAATCCCGGAACCCTCTATTAGGTACCGGGGGATGCAACCCTTGGAGGATATCCAATACACAGCCGCAGAGATAGTAGGGAAAATCAAAAAACTGAAGGCGAACAAATCTGCAGGCTCCGACGGGTTCCTCTCGAAAGTAATAAAGGCTGTCTCGGAATAATTGCCCTTTATCTCCTGGTGGTATTCAACCAATCACTGGAAAAGGGGGCGGTTCCCGAGGACATGAAAATAGCCGACGTTACCCCTATCCACAAGAAAGGGCCGAAAAATTTCCCGGGAAACTACAGGCCCATCAGCCTCACATCAGTTGTGGGCAAAATGTGGAGTCCATTATTTCAGACCAAATCGTAAACCATCTGGAGACGAACAATCTCCTAGGGAACAGTCAGCACGGTTTTCGATGTAAGAGATCATGCCTGACCAACCTGTTGGAATTCTTCCACCACATGATCTCCATCTATGACGACTCGAGGGCTATCGATATCCTGTATCTTGACTTCAAGAAGGCATTCGATAAAGTCCCTCACAAGAGACTCCTCATCAAGCTGAGATTGGATTAGATTAGAGTGTCAAGGCTTTCTAGTGCACTGGAGTCAAAGTCCTTCTGGCACCGAACTTCAAACCAGCAGCCGGCGCTGCATTAAGCCATCAACAAATCATCCTCAGTCTCCGGAATTGTTTCGACTCACAGCACGCTCAGGTCACTACTGTTAATAGAGATATATAGAGAGGTCACAAATGTGTCCTACTCAAAGTGAGCAAAGAAAGCGGTGGTCCTCAGGAATGACGGAGTTCATTGTTAAGTAAGATTTAGCATGATCAATTCATAACAAATCAGATTTCAGTTAAGAGGCCGGGTTCTTGAAGGTAGCTGAGAAGTGGTTCCGCACTGAATGATCTCTGAGGGAACTCAGTATGCATTAGGCGGAGTATATTAGGAAGGTCCAGGAACCGGCTCCTGGGGAAGTATGTGCGCCAACATTCCGTCCATGTGGGGCATTCTGCCAAGACATTATGGGCTATTGTAAGAGGGACTAGACAGTCCATACAGTAGGGAGGTGGCGACCCCTCCATTAGGTGTCTGTGCGTTAGTCTGCTATGTCCTATTCTCAATCGGCATAGAGTTACCTCAATCCGCCGAGATCGGCTGCTTGATGAGACCCAGGGTATGGTTGTGTCTCTAACAGTACGCAATTTATTGCTCATAGGAACATCAGACCATTCCATGTTCCATTTATTTTGCACAGCTCTTTTAATCGCTGGGTAAAAGTCTTTATATGGGAGTGGACGCTGTTCTGCTGTGTCAGGCGCCGCTGCAGCTCTTCGCGCCGCTTCGTCCGCAAGCTCATTTCCCACCACCCCACAGTAGCCTGGAGCCCAGCACAAACGAACGTTCTTGTTTCTGGAGGACAATCGCACAAGCCAGCGCATCATTGCTGAAACAATAGGGAGGCAATTGTTGAATATCTCAAGGGCTTGAAGCACACTGAGCGAATCACTAAAGATTGAGATATTGGCATCTGGAAGAGAATCAGCTGCCAAGAGGGCATCGGCAATGGCCGTGAGCTTATCAGTGAAAACTGACGCTGATGTCGGGAGTTTCCTAGTGACGACGCGCCCGAGGAGCACCGCTGCACAGCCCACTGCATCGTCGTCTTTTGATCCACCAGTGAAGATATGCAAGCTCTCAGCGTGATGAGTCTCCGCATGGGCTATAAAAATAGCTCGAAGATTTTGGGGTGCAACATCTGTCTTTCGGCCAGTAAAATTGTGAGGGCAGAGCATATTTTCTGGCAAACGCCAGATGGAGATAGTATCTCGTGGGAGAGGGTCCACCATGATCTGTGGTAGCCCAAGCTCAGCAGTGAGGAGCTCGATACGTTTTGAGAAGCTCAAAGAAGGAGCAAGATTTGGGCGGCGCTGTCGGATTGTGGTACACGTAGGGGAGGTTGGGCAAGCAAGAACATGACAATAAAATTGGAGGTCAATTTGTTGACGTCGCAGGGCGAGACTAGGCTCACCAGTTTCACAAAGAATGCTGACAATAGGGAAGGAGCGGAAAGCTCCAGTATAAGCGCAAAGGGCAGCATTATGAACTGGTTCCAGCGTCTTTAGAATATTTGGTTTTGCGGAGCCATAGATCACGCTCCCATAGTCCAGTTTGGACCGGATGATAGCGCGGTAAAGTCGTAGTGATGTTATTCTATCTGCACCCCTGGTGAAGTACAATGCAATCCGAAAAATGACAAATCGCTGTAAGCAGTCTATCTTAAGCTGCTGAACGTGGTACTTCCAGGTTAGTTTCTGGTCGAATATCAGTCCTAGAAAGCGGACTGTAGGTAGGAAAGGAATCATTTCTCCATAAAGTCTAAGGTCTGGTTCTGTGTGTGTGCGAGACCAATGGATATGAAGTGCACATATTTTGCTTTCAGATATTTCAAAGTCTGGAGATTCTGTCCAGGCAACCACCTGGGCAACTGCACTCAGTAGTTTAAGTTGGAGTTGGGAGACAACTGGAGCAGATGCGTATATCATAAAGTCATCAACGTACAGTGACCCATTCACGGAGGGAGGGATCACCCCCATGATCCCATTAATAGCAATCGTGAATAGAGTACACGAAAGGACGCTACCTTGGGGGACCCCTCGTCTTGGGTATGTACGTCTGAAAGGTGATTGCCGATTTTGGCCCGGAAGATTCTCTGCCAGAGGAAGTTCTGAACGAAAAATGTTAGGTGACCCCGGATTCCCATCCGGTGAATCTCTTGGAGGATGCCATAACGCCAGGTTGTATCATATGCCTTCTCAATGTCAAAGAAAACGCAAACAGTGTGCTGCGTGCGGTCCAAGGCCCCTTGGATATCAGTCACAACGCGTAATGATGCATCCTGCGCTGATAGCATCCGTCAAAATCCGAATTGTAATGGGGAGAGGACGGAGTTCGCTTCCAAGTCAGTCGGGCATTCACAATTTTCTCCAGAACCTTTGCTACACACGGGTGAGAGCTATAGGGCGGTAGCTGGTCAATTCATTGGTAGGCTTACCAGGTTTTGGGAAATACAGAACCACTGCCTCCCCCCACCGATCGGGATAAGAGTGGGTAGACCAGATTGAATTGTAAATAAGACACAAGTAGGAGAGTGCAGAGGGATATAGGTGCCGGAGCATCTCGTTGGAGATTTGATCTTCACCAGGAGCAGAAGGGTTGGAGGTGCGGATTGCACCAAGGATTTCGCGTACCGTGATAGGTTCATTGTAAGGTATAAGGGAGTTTATGAAGAAGCCCAGATCATTTTGTTCTGCAGTACGCTTTGTGATACGGAAAGTAGGGCTGTACCCAGAATCCGAGCTGACGAAGGAGTAATGTGTTGCAAAGAGTTCAGAGACTTCTTGCGGATCGGTGTGGGTCGTTCCCATCAACCTTAGGGTTGAAGGGGGGGGGGGGTGAGAGCAGTACTTCCCTGTCATTTTCCGTATGCGGGACCACACTTTAGACATGGGTGTGTTGACATTAATGGACGATACGAAGTTTTGCCACGATTCTCTCCTGGATAGGAAGTATGTATTTCGTGCTTTTGCAGTTTCTCGTTCAAGCGTTATTTTATCTGCTACTGCTTTGGTGCGTCAGTATCGATTGAATGCACGCTGCCTTTGCCGTTTTACTGTTTCACACAGGTCACTCCACCAGGGTGTTCTAATTTTACGTGGCGTTCCCTTGGTTACAGGGATGCTGCGATTTGCAGCGTGAAGGATGGTACTATTAAGGTTTTCTACCATCTCGTCACAGGATATATCCTGAGGTGGGAGAGGTGTTGTTGTATAAACAGTGAACGATTGCCAGTTGGATTTACGCATTATATATCGGCGATCGGTAGAAGTATCTTCAGGATGGAAAGTAGTGATAGTGATGGGGAAGTGGTCACTCCCGTAGAGCTCCTCCAACACTTGCCAGGCAAGGTTTGGGGAGCAGAAGGATAAGTCAATATCCGATAACAAGGCTGTCTGGGTATGGAAGTGCGTCGGTTCTCCAGTATTAAGGAGCGTAATATCAGGAGACAGAAGAAATGCTTCGACGTGCCCTCCACGTCCATCGGCTGTGTTTCCCCCTCAGAGGGGGTGTTAAGCATTAAGGTCACCTACAAGAAGGTAAGGCGCAGGAAGTTGACCAACCAGGTTAGTAAGAAGTGCGCATGAAATAAGTCCATTTGGGGAAATATACAGATACAGACACTAGGCCGCGTATCCCAGAAAGGGGGGTGGGCGACGGCAAGGCTCACCTCACACCCTCACACGCACACAACTTAGCCCTTTTGTGCTAAAGGGTCCGGCCGGTAGCCCCTCAACTTACACTCAGGGTCCCGAATGCACCGAGGAACCGTCGTCAGCAGCAGGGCCCGACAGTTTTCACTGGTTAACCCCCGTCGCGTCATAATGGCCGGGCCCCCCCACCCACGGGGGCGCCCGGGAAAGCACATCAGAGCAGCGTCAAATTCAACCATTCACAACCATTCTCCACTCACACCTGTTCATTGCACGCTCTCTCGCCACCTCCACATTCATGTCTCTTCTTCCCAACGCCTGCTTCAGACCATCCATCCACACAAACTTCGGTCTACCTCTAGGCCTGCGACCACTCGCCTCCGCATTCATCACCCTTTTCACCAATCTCCCTTCATCCATCCTCTCCATGTGCCCGAACCATCTCAGTACACGTGAATCCACTCTGTTCTCCAACTTTTTCACCATCCCTGTTCTGATTCGAACCACGTCGTTGGTGAT
>SDVV010025013.1:0-12494 GCA_016164225.1 Gammarus roeselii
TGACAATAGACGAAGGCAAAACATCGACCTTCAAGTTTCCCTCAAGTCACTCTCGAGTAATTGATAACCCCCCGAACGCAATCTACTAACATCTTGATAAATTTATTTAAAATTTTCTAATAGGTAATATGGACTCCTGTGGGCATCTGACCGACTTATAAAACTGAATCGCATGAAACTCGACAAGTCCTTCTATGGCATTTGACCGTCGTATGAGATATAGTCTGACCTTCTGAATGTTTAGACAAGCCATAACAAAACATACAAGGGTAACACGCGAGAACACTCGCGTGGATACTCAAGGACATTTGACCGTCAACTCCAAAGCGCCCTCCGAATGATCTCGACAAGCCCCAAAAAAAGGCAATTGTCCTACGTATGCTGACAGTCCGAATTCCGAATGTACCGACAAGCCATAAAAAAAGAGAAATGCAAAGGAGCCATCGATTAAATTTGTAGTTTTATAAATTACCTTTAGTGATCCGACGATCGAAACTTCACCTAGCCAAAACCGCACTCAAACCGTCGAATTAAAGCCTCTAATAGCACTCGGCTAGAACCGAATCTTTCATTCTCTATCTGTTTTTTTCCTTTCTCTTCTTTTTTCTTCTCCTAATCATCTTCCTCTCTCTTAACTATCATCATCATCATCATGTAGCGCAAGCTGGTGGATGCCAGAAGACCACAGAAAGTGGATGGATCGGCTGCATCTTAAACCGAGTGTTCTCAAAGAAGCGCTTTCCGTGTAAGGAAATGATAACGCATTCGTATTAATGGTGGTAATGACTGTACTCATTGACCAATACAAAAATTTCCAACCAGAGAAAAAATGCTTGCTCCTAGCGGCTAACTAATATGCGGGCCATGAACATGAGGGCCCAAATATTTTAATAAAGGCAAATACAGATATGGCGTTGTGTCAACGGCAGTAAATCTATTTGCTCAAAGCGGCACAAATAATATACGGGCCGCGTGTCAGAGCAACCGAAGAGTAGTTACGTAAACAAAACATATTCCCCTCCAGTATGAGAGTGAGTGAACAGTCAGGTAGTGGCAATATAATCCAAAATATCCCAGTAACAACAATGTGCATCATAGTTCCTATGGTAGGAGTAGGTTGAGGGTTTCCGAATGACATGGTAAGATAATTATATACGTATTCCATGATACGTAGAGGAGTTTCTGGCATTTAGCGGAAGCGATGTCCAAAACCTCGGAAGCGAGAATGACTATCTACCTGGTTCCTAAAGAGACGCAAGGTTGGTTAGACTTCTCTACTGTAAAGAGGTACTTGTGCACGAACACGTGGGCGACTTCCACAACTCCTTGAATATGATGTCTCCAAGCGGGACTCTACGCGTCAAAGCGAGCGACGAGGCATACTTTCGGACACCGTGAGCTTTAGTGAAGGCATGCGGTGTGTCCTCATTGATAAGCGAGCAGATGTGTTGCCCCCACCAGTGACGCCTTGAGTGGCTCGCCTGAAGTAGGATGGATGAACAAAAAATCATCGTTCGACGGACATCGTGCTACGTAGGTTTTGAGTGCGGTCATAGTGCACAGGCCGTGTGCCCGGCCATCCGGCAGCAGTGAGGTGATATAGATGGGCGGTGGCGTATGGGTGAGGGTCTGGTTTTTGTACAGGAACTTGTCAGCGTTCAGTATGAGCGAGCATGGAGGGTTCATGGGAAAATGTAGTCCCGTGCGCGACATAACTGTTGTCTCAGAGACTTTGTTTCCCGCTGCTAGCGCGACAAGAAACAGAGTCTTCTGAAAGAGCGCCAATACTGAGGTCGTCTGAGTATTGAAACGAGGAGAGGCGAGCATGTCGAGAACCGACTCGAAAGGTCGTTGTGGTGGGTTCTCGAGAAAATGTGCCCTAGCCAGTTCTTCAAAGATGGCCTCGCGGACCGTGACGCCAAAGCCAAGGAAGAGAGGGAAGTGGAGCGCATTTCTGTAAACCAAAACTGTTCGAGGATTAGGTCGCTTCTGCTTGCCGGCATCGTGTGGACTGCCAGTGCGTGTTAACCAGGGTGTCCGCCAGCGATCTATTGAATTTGATCGTGAGCACCGGTTTTGAAACTTGAATGCGAGATAATGCGAGAAGGGTCGTGATGTTAAGAGGCACCTCTCTGAGTTCGATGCGCTGGGATAAGTCGAGGGCGAGCGAGATTTCGCTGAAGGATGCGACCGTGGGCCACCAAAGTGCGTTGGAGTGGTCGGGGACCACGAGGACGCCGCTGTAGCGGTACGTCTCGAGCTTGTGGAGCACTTGGGGGATCAGGGTGTATGGAGGGAACAGGTGTATTTCCCTCCACTGATTCCATTTGCATTGGAGAGAATCCAATAAAGCCGCTCGAGGGTGAGGAAACGATGCTGCAAAAAGTGGGAGCTTGTGGTTCCCCGGACGCGCGAAGAGGTCGATTCGCATGGTCCAGCGCAGGGTAGAGAGGCGGGAGAAGCATTGAGGCGTCAGCGCCCACTCCGTTTCTATCGGTAATAGACGTAAGAGCTGATCGGCCCAAACGTTCTGCGATCCGGAAAGGTAGGTCGCGAGGAGAGAGAGGTGACGGCGCTGGAGGATCTGCAGGAGGTGTGCTCCGAACTTCTGCAACGCCGGGGCTGCTGGAGCCTAAGTGGTTCACCATAGCAACCGCCGCCCTTACGTCGGACAACACGCGGACTGTATTGAGGTGCCGATGAGCTCGTGCACCCAGAGCATGTACGATGGCCAGCGATTTCTTCGACGTAATATGGAGATTGCGTTCCAATTGAGATCAGCAGCCATATGACTGCTGGTCGCTGCAGCATACGGCCCCACACGCTTCGTCCGATGCATCCGTCCACAGGAGGTGCTCCGGTGGAGGCATTACGAACGGGACGGGAGAGTGAAGGAAGGTGAATGAAGGACGGCAGGGCTTGAGAAAACGGTGCAGGGAGAGTGCTGCGAACACCACCTCGTTGAAGTGCCAAGCATGGCGTAGGTAAGGTGTGAGGAAATTCATTATGCTGAGGAAACTCTGATGCTGTTGGAGCGAGAGGGTTCCGCGGAAAAGTATCTTCGTGGTCGTGTCCCTGCAGCGGTTGATGTGCTACAAGGTTGGGGCGACGGACCCGACCTCTCCGTTGAGTGTAACCCTCCCCAAGAAATCGATCTGTTGGGTGGGTTCCAGAATTGACTTCCCCAGGTGGACGTGGAATCCTAGCTTGAGGAGAAGGTCGCAGGCCGTCTAGTTGTTGCGCCGGCAGTGATGTGCTGTCGGTGCCCAGAGTAGCCAGTCGTCGGTGTAGAAAGCCACATATATCCCTTACTGGTGGGGTAAGCAAAGGGGTAGCTTCGCGACCGTTGTAAAGATTATTGGTCCCAGGTTGAAGCTTCCTCGTTACGGTACTATTACCGTAACCCCTGCGTGTCGTAAGGGGCGACTAAAAGGAGAGCCATGTAGCCGGGGCTTAGAATACTGCTACAGCAACACCTGCGTGTCGTAAGAAGCAACTAATAAGGGGCAAGGCGAGGGGGCTAGGAATCCCCCTTCGGTAAAAAAATCTCTAAAAGACGGCAAGACGAGCGGGGGGAAGAGAGGCTCACGCCTCTCCGAACCCTAATGTTACGGTCGCTGACTGAGCGTGGTTCTAGTACGAATGAAGCAACGAGGCGAGAGATCGGTGATTTGCTTGAGAGGAGGAGGTTAGATGTGTTGGCGCTGAGTGAGACTAAGTTGAAGGGTAAGGGCGAATGTGAGTTAGGAGTGGCAAGTGGAAGAAAATCAGGCGTGGATGGAGGTTGGGTACGAGAAGGTGTGGTGTTGCTATCGAGTGATTGACTGGCTAGTAGTGTTACTGAGTGGAAAAAGGTGTCCTCAAGATCGATGTGGTGTAAGTAAAGTTTGGAGTATAAAAATTGGTATTTGTGAGTGAGTATGGACCTGGTAGCGAGAGGAGTGAGGAGGAGAGAGAGCAATTTTGGACTGACCTGAGCGAGTGTATTGAGCGTTTCGGATGTCAATTCAATGTGGTTGTACTGGGCGACCTTAATGCGAGAGTGGGAGATGCAGTAGTGGATAATGTGATAGGAAGGTATGGCATTCCTAGTAAGAATGACAGTGGAGAAAATCTCATAGGTTTATGCATGGAGCAGGAGCTGGTAGTCGGAAACAGCCTGTTCAAGAAGCGAGACATCCACAAGTATTCATGGGTAAGGATGACCTATGGTGAAGTGGTGGAGAGAGCGCTGATGGATTTTATGCTGTTTTCGAGAAGAATGGTGCGGAGGCTGTTGGATGTGCGGGTGATGAGAGGAGAGGGTGGAGGAGTGTTTGGCCATCTACTGGTGGAGGGAAGATTGAGAGTGGAGCTTAGGTTTAAGGGGAACAAAGGAGTGGAAGGAGAAAGAGAGGTTGTGAAAGTGAGTGAGCTAAATGAGAAAAGCAGAGCGGAGAAGTTCCAGCGGGCGTTGAGGGAAGAATTTGACAACGTGAGAGGGCAGGACTTGCAAGATGTGGGGGGAGATTGGGAGACGTTCAGAGATGCCTAGTTGAGATGTTCGAGAAATGTGTGTGGTGTGCGACGTGTGGGAGGGTGCAGACGGAAGAGCTGCGAGTGGCTGAACGATGAGGTCAAACTGGCGGTGGCGCAGAAGAGAAGAGCTTTTGAGGAGTGGTTGCAGGCGAAGTCGGTGGTGGCCTATGTCAACTATAAGGAAAAGAGGAAAGAGGTAAAGCGAGTGGTGAGGAGAACTAAAACGGACGCAGATGCCAGGTGGGGCAGGCGGTTGTGCCAGAATTTAGAGGATAACAAATAGATGTTCTGGAAAGAGGTTAAGAGGGTGAGAAAGGGGAAAACCGGAAAAGAAGAGGAGGTGAAAGATGAGAATGGCCAGTTGTTGACGGGAAGTGGTGGTGTACCGAAAAGGTGGGCCGAGTATTTTGATGAATTGTTGAATGTCGAGGATGAGAGAGAGGTTGACATTGCTGCTGTGAGTGGTGGTGCGCAGATACCGGTTTTTGGAGAGAGAATTGCTGCGAACATTACTAGGAAAGAGGTGCAGGAGGCGGTGGAGGTGATGAAAGCAGGGAAAGCCCCTGGTTTGGATGGCGTTGCGACCGAGTGTCTGAAAAAGGATGGAATAACGATTGTAGAATGGTTGGTGAGGCTACTGAACATTTGTTTTGTGGCGGGCGTGCTACCGATTGAGTAGTGCAGTGACTGCATTGTCCCGCTGTATAAGGGCAAAGGAGATAAAAATGAATGATGCAGCTCCAGCGAAATCAGTTTGTTGTGTGTGATCGGTAAGCTGTATGGCAGAGTGCTGATCAAAAGGATTACAGAATGTACGGATTGCGCAATTGGAGAGAAACAAAGTGGCGGTGATACAGGCCTGTGAGAAATAGGGTACTTGTAAAGAGAAAGGGCGTGTTTTGGGCCTTTATGGATCTGGAAACGGCATACAACAAGATTGAGAAGGAAGCGTTGTGGAGAGTGTTGCGTTTGTATGGAGTGGGCGGAAAGCTGTTGAAAGCGCGGCAGAGTTTCCATGTTGGCAGCCGAGCATGTGTCAGAGTGGGAAGCGAGGTGAGTGATTGGTTCACAGTGAAAGTGTGTCTGAAACAAGGCTGCGTGATGTCTCCTTGGCTGTCTAATCTCTATATGGATGGGTTAGTAAGAGAGGTGAACGCGAGTGTGCTGGGTCGTGGCTTGGAGCTGTTGCAAGCGAATGGGCGGAGTTGGCAGTTGAGCCTGCCAGTTGCTGTTTGCGGATGATACGGCTCTGGTGACGGATTCAGAGAAAAGCTATGTAGGCTGGTGTCTGAGTTTGGTAGAGTGTGTGAGGAGGAAGTTAAGAAATGAGATGCTCGAGGACTGCCAATGCGAGCAGCATTAGTGTCCTCCTAAATGGAGAGTTGTTAGAAAAAGTTTGGTGTTTTGAGAAGCTGGGCTCCCATGTGGAGAATACTGAACTAGAGGGAACTGAGGTGAAGTCGCGAGTGAAGGAGGGGTGTAAAGTGTTGGGTGCACTGAACAGCGTAATGAGCTGCAGGACGTTGGAGATGGAAGCTAAGAGAGGGCTGTATGAGTGTGTCGTTGTCCCAACTGTGTTGTACGGGGATGAGACTGGGGGGTGAAAGCACAGGAGAGAAGAAGGCTGAATGTTTTCGAGATGAAGTGTTTGAAGAGCATGGCTGGAGTGTCGCTAAGAGACAGGTTCACTAACGACGTGGTTCGAATCAGAACGGGGATGGTGAAGAAGTAGAGGACGGAGTTGATTCGCGTGTTCTTAGATGGTTCGGAGACGTGATGAGGATGGATGAGGGGAGATTGATGAAAAGGGTGTGGAAGGCAGAGGCGAGTGGACGAACGCCTAGAGGAAGACCGAAGTTTGGGTGGATGTATGGTGTGAAGCAGGCGTTAAGAAGGAGAGGCCTGAGTGTGGAGGTAGCGAGATAGCGTGCACTGGATAGTTGTGAAAGGAGAATGATTGTAAACCGATGAGTTTTGACGCTGCCCTGATGTGCGTTGCCGCCCTAGGCACATCGTTGAGAGATGGGATGGACGTGGGCGGAGGGGGGGCCCGGTCATCATGAGGCGGCTGGTGTTAACCATTCACACTGTCGGGCCCTGCTGCCGACACTGACCTCGAACCGCACTCATGACCCGGAGGGTGTGTTGTGGGGTTTCCGGGCGGACCCTTTTGCACAAAAGGGCCAAGGTGTGTGAGTGTATGAGAGTGTGATGTGCGCCTGGCCGTCGGTCACCCACCTGGCTGAGTGATTTCGGCTTAGTGTCTGTCTCTGTAGGTTGAAGTCGAATGGGAGGGCGACAAAAAATATAATTGGCCTCGTAGTTTGAAGGCCAGGAACTTTTGGAACCTGGGATGAATTGAGACGTGCGGGAAGGGTCCTTGATATCCAACTTGGCGAACCAGAGAGGAGGGCTTTAGTACTGCCTGTATGCGCTGCGGGTTGGACATTCGGAACGTGGATACCGGGATGTATCTGTAGAGTTTGGAGAGGTCGATCACCAGGTGATCTCCTCTCGAAGCCTTGGGGTCCGCTAAGATGCGAGATACGAAAGCCTGTTGTCTGGGCACCGCCTTGACTATGCCTTTGCGCAGGAAGTCTGAAACGAGGGATTTTAGAACGTCCTCGTGTTGTCGGTGAGAGACCGCGTAATAGAGCGGAGGAGGTCGTGGCGTCCATCTCCCGGAAAGGCCTGTGGAAAGGATGCATTTGACCAAAAACGTGGCCTTGGTCCAGTGCGCGAGGCGGTTCCTGAGGGTCGCCTGCAGAGCGTCAGAACTTGCGGAAGGGAGAGGCGGTCTCGCTGTCAGTAGTTACCTGTGGGTAACTACTGACAGCGAGGGGCAGGGTCGTTTGTTTGTCAAGGTTTCGCGACCTCCCCTCCTTTGAACATACTGGTTGCGTCCCCGGGCTCCCAGGCCAGGAGGGGAGTAGGGCCCCAAGCTTGTATGTGGGGCACCGGAGACCACCTGCCGCTCCTGGGGTTGCCTGGCGCCATGCTGAAACGTGGGGCGCACCCTGGACGGTGCGGGTCGGCCACGAAATTAGTTTCTGCAATCCCGTCATGGCCCTGGAGGGAATAATGTGCGATATCTTCATGGTGTTGCGGGGGTCTCCGAGTCACCAGTAGTGCGAGGCAACGAGCCCTGAAGTGGAGGAGCCCATAAAAGAGAGGACCTCTGTTCTGCTACGGAAAGTTTCCAGCGCCTGAAAAGCATGTTAGATCACCTCGTCGGTGAATAGTCGAGGTTCAAATGCCGACCCTGCTAGGAGGGCTGTCAGAACGGATTTGGGAGCCAGCTTGTCCAGCGTCTGAAGTCGAATCTGGTATATTCACTGAGCTGCGTCGATCAGGGATCCCGTTTGTTTCTGAATGGAGCCTGTGGAGAGCTCCGACCGACAAAGCAGTGACTGCGGGGTGACTCGCGTGTCACCTGTCAGGACGGGAGTCCGTATGCGCGCAAGAATCCCCGTCAGTGATGCGCTGAGGATGTAGCTGCGCAGGTTCTGAGCAGCCTAGGCACGGAGTTGGAAATCCTTGGTTTGTGCTTCTGTAGAAATGTGATGGTCCGGGAAAGCGATCTTACTCTTTGTGGCCTCGGAGTGAGCCTTGGGGGAGAGGATGGGAGCATTCGCGAATTCCAACAGGGACCGGACTATGGGGCAGTGTGCTGTGAGCGCAAAGTGCGCGCTCGACCAAGCGTCTAGGCCTTCAGGGGCCGAACCGGTGGGCAGGGTGGTATTGATTTGTGAGAGGAGTTTGGTTGGTGCATTTGGGATACGTTCCAGAACGAACAAACCGTCCTCTCTGATGGTTAATCCCCAATAGGTGGGTTGCTCGACTGCAAAGACACTCTAGAGAAGCTGGAAAGGGAGTTTTTTTGAACCCACTGGCGGCAGAAAAGGAGTGGACCTCCGGACGAGTAGCTGAACGGCGGTGCTGGCCTCTCCTCCGGAGAAGGGGGAGGGGTGAGAGGCGGAGTATCGTAATTGGCGAACTCCCCCGGAGCGCTCATGGCGAGGGGGTTGTGAGGGCACTGGTACGGTTTGGTGCCGTGAACGTGGTCTGCCAGCCTCCGGTAAGGGTGTGCGCGGTAAGTCGGGGCGAAGCGAGCGAGTCGTCGCGTGCAGCGAGTGGTGGGAGGGTGTTCTTCCCCGAGATGAGCCCCCTGCTCTCCCCATAGGGGTTGAAGTACACCCCTCCGTCCTCCTCTTCGTCGCCCTGATTGTGAAAAGGTTGCTCCTCGTACGCTCCAGTGCCTTCCCATCCGTGATCCCGACCTTCCAGATCTTGGAACCTGGCCTCCATGTCGCTGGAAAGGAACTGGAGACGAGCCTCGAATCGGTCTTCGAGTGAGCCGAGCACCAAGAGCACCTTGTCGAGCTTTGTGGCCATGGCTGAGCTAGGGGGTGCGGGCGCCGGGGCGTCTTCGGTAGAGGGCGGGCCTGAATGGGTGGCGAGTGGTCCTTGTCGGGGGCTTTGCGGGGCCGCGGGCGACATTCCCGTACGCGCCTGTGAGCGTGTTTGAGCGGATGCTTGAGCCGACTCAATTAGGTTTGCCCGGGTGATAGAGGACTCCGAAATGTGGGGGGGGAAGAGATTTGGAAGAGCCATGTCCTGAGTGATGTTGCAGCTCCCTCGTCAGATGCGGTCCGCATGGACACGGAGAGCAGGCCCAGATCCCCAGGGGTGTACTCCCGCTGCAAGTGAAACCCCTCCTGGTTAGGTGGTAGTATATCCAGTGTACCGTCCTCCTGTACGAGGAAGTGCGTCCTGAGATCGCCCTGGACGTTTAGGAGGAAAGACGACCTGTACCGCCTTTTGCCTTACTGCCCTCATTTTCCTTCTTTTCTTCCTTTACTCCGAGTAGCGAGGTGGGTTGCGTTGTGTGCCCGGAATTGTAAGGTGGCAAGAGTCATGGTGCAAAACTGACCTTGTGTCCGATGTGACGTTACCTGTGTATCTTCGTCTCATGGCCCGATATTTGTTCAGGAAAGCCTTGAAAGCCGCATTGCCTGGGGTCGCTTTCATAGCCGATAAGCAGATATCGCACCCCGCTGGCATCTACTCGTGTCCCGCCAAGCAGTTTGAGTGTTTTAGGCAAGTGGTATGTAGATCATCTTTTGGAAGAGGATAGGTACATCGGGAGCAGATGGACCGGGAGTCTGATAGGTCTTTGGGTTGCAGGAGCCGTCCTGTGGCTCGTGAACGCTCATCCGACGCGAAAAGCATTTTCGGCATATTTCCTGGCGTTCCAGGTAGAAATGAGTGGAAAAAACCTGATAGGTCTTTGTATGGAGCAGGAGTTGGTGGTCGGGAACAGTTTGTTCAAGAAGTGAGATATTCACAAGTACACATGGGTAAGGATTACTCATGGTGCAATGGTGGAGAGAGCACTGATGGATTTTGCGCTGATATCGAGGAGAGTGGTAGGGAGGCTGTTGGACGTGCGGGTGTTGAGAGGGGAGGGTGGAAGAGTGTCTGACCCTCTGCTGGTGGAAGGTAGATTAAGAGTGGAGCAGGAGTGGAAGGGCAACAAACGAGTGGGAGGAGGAAGAGAGGTAGTGAAAGTGAGTGAACTGAATGTGAAAGGTAGAGCCGAGGAGTTCCAGCAGGCGTTGAAAGAAGAATATGGCAACGTGAGAGGACAGGACCTGAGAGATGTGGAGGAAGAATGGGAGACGTTAAGGGATGCGCTGCTGAGATGTGCAAAGAAGGTGTGTGATGGGCGCTGTGTGGGCGGGTGCAGAAGGAAAGGCTGCGAGTGGTGGAACGAGGAGGTCGAACTGGCGGTGGCACGGAAAAGAGGAGCGTTCGAGGAGTGGTTGCAGGTGAAGTCGGAGGTGGCTCATGAAAGCTACTAAGAGAGGAGAAACGAGGTGAAGCGGGTGGTGAGGAGAGTCAAAAAGGACGCTGATGCCAGGTGGGGCAGACGGTTGTGCCAGAATTTTGAGGAGAACAAAAAGATATTCTAGAAAGAGGTGAAGAGGGTAAGAAAAGGAGAGACCGGAAAGGAGGAAGTGGTGAAAGAAGAAAACGGCCAGTTGTTGTTGGAAAGTGGTAATGTACGGAAGAGGTGGGCTGAATATTTTGATGAGCTGTTGAATGTCGAGGATGACAGAGAGGCTGACATTGTTGCTGTGGGTTGTGGTGCTCGGATGCCAGTTTTGGGAGAAAGACTTGTTGCGGACATTACCAGGGAAGAAGTGCAAGAGGCGGTGGAAGTGATGAAAGCAGGGAAAGCCCCTGGTTTGGATGGCGTTGCGACCGAGTGCCTGAGGCAGGGTGGAGTAACGATTGTCGAATGGTTGGTGAGGTTACTCAACTTGCGTTTTGTGGCAGGCGTGGTACCGATTGAGTGGCGCAGTGCCTGCAATGTTCCGCTATATAAGGACAAAGGAGATAAAAATGAATGCTGCAACTCGAGAGGTATCAGTCTGTTAGGTATGGTTGGTAAGTTGTACGGAAGAGTGCTGATCAAAAGAATTAGAGACTGTGCGGACTGCGCAATTGGAGGAACAGTGTGGCTTTAGGAGTGGTAGAAATTGTGCCGATCAGATTTTTGCAGTGAGACGCACCTTGCCAAAGGAAAGGATGTGTTCTGGGCCTTCATGGATCTGGAGAAGGCATACGACAGGATTGACAAGGAAGCGCTGTGGAGGGTGTTCGTTAGTATGGAGTGGGCGGACATCTGTTGAAAGCGGTGCAGAGTTTTAATGCTGACAGCCGAGCATGCGTCAGAGTGGGACCGGAGGTGAGTGATTGGTTCACAGTGAAAGTGGGACTGAGACGAGGCTGCGTGATGTCTCCCTGACTGTTCAACCTCTATATGGATGGAGTGGTCAGGGAGGTGAACGCGAGTGTGCTGGGTCGTGGCTTGGAACTGTTGGAAGCGAATGGGCGGAGTTGGCAGTTGAGCCAGTTGCTATTTGCTGATGATACGGCCCTGGTTGTGGATTCAGAGGAGAAGCCATGTAGGCTAGTGTCTGAGTTTGGTACAGTGTGTGAGAGGAGGAAGCTTCGAGTGAACGTGGGTAAGAGTAATGTAATGACATGCTCGAGGACTGTCGATGCGAGCAAAATTAGTGTCAACCTAAATGGAGAGCTCTTGGAGGAAGTTCAGTGTTTTAAGTATCTGGGCTCCCATGTGGAGATAACTGAACTAGTGGAAACTGAAGTGAAGGCGCGAGTGAAGGAGGGATGTAGAGTATTGGGTGCACTAAAGAGTGTAATGAGCCTTAGGACGTTGGGGTTTGAAGCAAAGAGAGGGCTGTATGAGGGTGTTGTTGTCCCAACTGTGCTCTACGGAGCTGAGGCTTTAGGGATGAGAGCAGAGGAGAGACGAAGGTTGAATGTTTTTGAGATGAAATGTCTGAGGAGCATGGCTGGAGTAACGCTGAGAGACCGGATCACCAACGACGTGGTTCGAATCTGAACAGGGATGATGAAAAAGTTGGAGGATAGAGTGGATTCGCGTGTGCTGAGATGGTCCGGGCACATGGAGAGGATGGATGAAGGGAGATTGGTGAAAAGGGTGATGAATTCTGAGGCGAGTGGTCGCAGGCCTAGAGGTACACCGAAGTTTGGGTGGATGGATGGTGAGAAGCAGGCATTGGGAAGGAGAGACATGAATGTAGAGGTGGTGAGAGAGCGTGCAACGAACAGGCGTGAGTGGAGAAAGGTTGTGAATGTTTGATTTTTGACGCTCCTCTGATGTCCTTTCCCGCCCTTGGCATCCCGCTGTCGGGATGGTCGTGGGTGGGGGGGTGCCGGCCATTATGACGCGGCGGGGGTAAACCAGTGAAAACTGTCGGGCCCTGCTGCTGACGACGGATCCTCCGACTGCACTAGTGACCCAGAGTGTATGTTGAAGGGGTACGGCCGGACCCTTTAGCACAAAAGGGCCAAGTTGTGTGAGTGTGAGCATATGAGGGTGTGAGGCGCGCCATGCCGTCGGCAACCCCCCTTACTGGGTT
>SDVV010025014.1:0-12494 GCA_016164225.1 Gammarus roeselii
CCTAGTGTCCCTATTCAAGTTCTGAGCAGGGAGTGAGCACTTTTCCTAGTGCCCTAGTGTCCCTATTCAAGTTCTGAGCAGGGAGTGAGCACTTTTCCTAGTGTCCTAGTGTCCCTATTCAAGTTCTGAGCAGGGAGTGAACGCTTTTCATAGTGTCCTAGTGTCCCTATTCAAGTTCTGAGCAGGGAGTGAACGCTTTTCATAGTGTCCTAGTGTCCCTATTCAAGTTCTGAGCAGGGAGTGAACGCTTTTCATAGTGTCCTAGTGTCCCTATTCAAATTCTGTACAGAGTATAAACCCTTTCTCATATGCATCCTCTACTGACAATCGAAGTTTCAAATATTTACCAAATTGGTTACCTGATAAATTGAGTTCTAATGAAAAGAACTTTGGACAATTATTGTATTTTCGTAATATGAAGGTGTTGGTGAGTGTAAAACAATATACTAAAACAGTATCAGTGCCTACTGTACATTCAGTGTCCTGTTCAAAACATTTTAATGTGCAGTGACGCAAAGAAATTTGTTAAAACTACAAGTTTCGCATATATGTTCATGCTTCTCCTTACAGGAAACTAAACTCTCCTCAGCATTATTTCTTTACAAATTTTGCTCCGATGTAAATGCCGTGGTAAAAATTACTCTCAAATTGAATTCGTCGTTCAAGAAGCATTGCTGTTGATTTGTGCTTGATTGCTCTATTGATTTTTTTGGGGCTTCATTTCCATCGGAGCCTCAACGCGAGTCATCGCACGTTCCCCCGTAGGGCACTAGCTGCTCATTTGAGTTGTTACGTTAGATTAGATTAGATTAGATTAAAGGATTCGTCTTCACCGGAACTCAGACGCAATCTCTTGTTTTCTTTTTCTACTGTACTAATATTCTCATAGTGCGTGAAAAATTGCAGACCCATAAAACTGTTCAATGAATTTCAAAATTGTTGTCAATATCCACAGCTGTTTAGAAGCTCAACAATTGCTATTAAAGTAATTGTTTAGCGTTAATTGCAACGGAAGGCGATTTGAACAAACCTCTATGCAGGAACAAAACACGATAAAACGCAAGAAAAATATTTGAGCTCGAGGCATTACGGTTCACGATACATCCTGTAGACTGTAAATAGTTTTATGAAAACGTTGGTTGTTAATTTATAACAATTTTCTCATATATGTGCCCCATACCTCTATAATAATAGAAATCACTGTTATTCTTTCACAAATAAATAATGAATTCAAGGGGACTTACGAAAACATTAATTGCGATTGAGATCTCCTTTCCAAACCTGTTCTGTTTGAACCTGTTCTGTTTGAACCTGTTCTGTTTGAACCTGTTCTGTTTGAACATATTCTGTTTGAAACTGTTCTGTGAATCCGTTCTCTTTGAGCCTGTTCTGCTTGAACCTGTTCTGTTTGAACCTGTTCTTTATCAACGTATGATCATAAAATTTGCTATTTCAATCAGTTTTGATGAAGTGCAACTTTCCTTTACAAATAACTTAAGAGCCGCTGATCTGCAAATCAGGCTAACCTAATTTTTATTTATATTTATATTTCATAAGCTTTTGTTTTATTCCCTTACTAGCTTTTCAAAGACGTTTATTGCTACTGTGTTCATCTGTTTGCTTATTTCTTACTTACCTACGCTTTACGAGTAAACTTTTACTGTTCATTTCCGAACCTGAACTTGGAATGGGTGTGATGCTGTCTTGTGACATGAGATAACTTGGAACGGACAAGAGGCTTGACAAGAAGGAAGACATTACGAAGTGAAACATTCTAACGAAAGAAGGGATGTCGCGAATCTACGGTTTGTTGGCCATAAGGATGAATTGCAATTGATGCACGAGGAGATAATTAGTTGGTGCAGCAGCGGGACTAAGAAGTGGAAGAAGAATGACATGAGCTGCCTCAGGCAGGGGGAAGAGAGAAGTAGGACGGTACCTCACTGTGCTGAACTGCAAGGAGGCTAGCAGACGTAGTACGAAATGAAGGGTGTACAGTAGCGAAAGAAAATTCGTCTAAGATTGAAGATTAAAAAAAAAATATATATAATTTTGCACTCAATATTTGAACTCATCAAAAAATTAATTGATTTTATCCATTAGGAAGCTTCTTTCAGATAAAATACCGTGAAAAAATCCATATGAAGTTGAATTTCACGTGGGAAAAGTCGAACGTTTTCTTCGGTTGTAGACAAACCATGTACGAATTTTCTTTCGCTACTGTACGGTAGCGGAAGAAAATTTGTTTGTGATTAATTTCAAATGAAATCTTTACTGATAAATATTCGATATGTATTTGAACTCTGTGGAAATTAAAATTATCTTTCATGAAGCTCCTTTCAGATATAATACCGTAAGGAATTTTCATATATAGTTAAATTCAACGTGGGAAAAGTCTAGTTTGTTTTTTCGGTTATAGACTAACCATAAACGAATTTTCTTTCGCTACTGTACATGGGCCTGAGAAAGACAGGTTACAGAGGTAACAAGACCCACAGCAGTACCACTATTTCTACAGGCCAGTTGAAGGATAACTTCCAGAAGGATTCAGAGGCCAAGTACGAGATCGAGCCTCGTAAATTGCAGAGGTTTTCGTAGTAGTTCGCGGTCTCAGGAACACAAGGAACATCAATTAAACAAATAATTTGACGAATATGCTACCGAATGAGGAGGAAATCAGGAAGAAGATGAAGATGCTGACGTACTTTGCCACGAGGAAGAATGGTGTCAAGATTGGTTCCATCAACATTTTTTTGCGAGGAGATAGCGGGAAAAATCCTCATCATGGTTCGGCTTATGTTTGCCAGCAGGTCTTACCAGGGATGATTCCTTCAAGAAGTGGGACAGGAATATACCAACAACTACAGAGAGATTTGTTTGTGAGCGATGCCGAATTCTGTCAAGAGTTATTGCAAGCCACATGAGATGGTAGATGGTACACATGGATCTGGTTGACGACAACTAGTGGGGCTTCCACCTGCGCTGATCGACGGCCAACGCGAAACAAATTTTTGTAAGAATTCAAGTAAATGTCGTTTATCGGAAGAAACGAAGAAATATATAGCGGGGGAGTATCCAAAAGAACACCAATAACGACCCGACAGCGTGACTGCTTCGCTTAAGGAAAGCTTTTCCCCGAGTGAATAAGTCAGCACGGTGGAAGGTTTTGGTGAAGAGCGGCCTATAGGGACCGTGTCTGGAAACTATTGTCGACCTCCACGAGACAACAGCCAACTTTGTAAATGGAACAATGAGGACTTGGACCGGTGTTACTTCTAGAGGGGTTTGAAGGGATTGTATCCTGCATCCGACATTCTTTTCAAGATATACCATCAAACCGTGATGAGATAGGCCCAAGAGAATAGGAAGAGGGTGGTGGAAAAATGAGGCGAGGCTTCGGATAAAGCCTGGAGGTGGGTTCCGGAAATAATTTCTATAGTGAAGACTTCTGCAAAAAGCACAACAGTGAGGCAGCGACCGTGATCCTTTGGTCATCTCCCTTCGCGGATCACAAGACCATCATCGACATACAGAGAGGGATTGGTGCGGAAGTGGAAGCGATGAAGGAGCAATTGGAACATTTGAAGAGAAAAACAATACAGATAAAGAGGAAGCTCTAGAGTTCGGGACTGAGTACGGTGAGGAGATCCGGATGTTACTTATTAGGATCTGATCAGAGGAGGACGTGAAACCTCGGATACGAAAGGAGGATGACTATGGTTCAAGGTGAAGAAGCAGTTGAGAAACACTAGAACCTGTTATAATAAAGACCCACTAAAGCTGCAACATTTAATGAACTGGTGTGTTGCTGCAACATCTGTTGCAATAAAACTTGTTCCCGCTGCGACAGATGGAACATCAGGGTAAGAACCAGCAAAATATCCGGTACAAAATGGGAATAAAGACTGAGATGAGTCGGGGGAGAATGTTCAGTCTCAGAGGTGTGCCACAATATAGCTTCACACATATGTAGGAATGTATGATAAGTCTGTACCATTAAATAATACCAATGTCATATATCAGTAACATATATTAATATGATCAATAAGTATCACATACAGTGCTGTGGAATTTTAATATATCAACCCCAACGGTTGGTAGCAGTGGAATTGCATCGTGTTACGGACCAAGAACCTTCCAAACAGTCTACTCCAAACCTAGGTCACTGATCGTCGTGACCCGAGGCGTTATTATTACTTAAATGGCTTGTTCCGATTTAACAGAGAAGAGGATCTTAGAGCGATTCGAAGACATCCTTGGAATGATTAATTCGTATCTGATGAAAGCCACTGTCAAGAGCCACTATCCTGGGCCACAATCTTAGTGGGCTAAGGCGAATTTGAGAACTAGAAGAAGGCCTCCGGATGCAATAGGAAGATTGTTTGATATTGTAAAGGAATCTTGAAGGAGGCGTGTTTCGATTGAAATATACCGGGAGACTCGCCAAAGATGGCAATGAGTGAAAGCAGATGGTGAGACGAATGGATCACCTGGAGGCGGGGCGAGTGACTATAAAGTCGAGTGCACGGTAAACAAGATACAGCCAAAAGCTGAACCTAATTATCATCGAGCGTCGTCAGTAAACGTTACCTTCTTTGATGAATCGCAAACTTCAGAACAATGGCTGTAATAAACTGCAAAAGCGTTGCATATTTGAAACTGTTACGATATGTGACTGGCAGTGTGTACGCTGCTCCTGTGCATGGTTACGAGCTATTATCTCATTATGATTTTGGTCTTTCAGTAGTAGTTAGTTGCACGTGTATATTTCATTGTTGATAGCTGAATATTCGCATCTTTATACCCATCAATTTTTTTCAGATGTGTCTTGTTCATGTTGATCAAAGCCGTGTTATATAAATGGATAGAGAGTATAGTTACGCCACAGGTCTACAACACTAATTATCCTGCAATTAGAATAATTGGAACCTAAGGCAACCCAAAAATTTAATTTTTCTATCTCGGGCGTTGGTGAGAACAATTTTGTAATGAGACTCTTACTTGAATTGCAGTTGGTCATATCATGCGTCGTCCATCTGTTGATGCGCGTTGGCTCCCTCTCGCGGCAGCCAGGAGCTGATAGTGTCGACCCTGGCCCGGGGTGGGAAGAAGCACCTGCAGACAAGTGCAAGGCGAAAGGGGAAAAGAATGATCTTTATATGTAATAGAGCAACAGGGTAGTGTGGCATAGTACAATGATTGCCCGGAGAGCAAGCAAAACTACGTTCACACTTTACAACAACAGGTTATTGTTAGGTCATGGCTTTAGCGTGAACGTACTTTCGTTCGATCGCATATTTGCAATAAAATATAAACGTTTATGATATGGACACACCAATAGTGGTTTCCATGATGGAATTTTTCGTACAACAACTAGGAGGTGAACAGGGCAACGTCTTCAAACAAGGATTGAAGTACCGAACCCACGTCGTAAAATCTGAACTAAGTAGCGCTGTACAAAAAGTTACCCATATTGACAAACACAAAGTAACCGTTGAAGTACATCCCTTCTTTATCTCTGCCAAACGAAGTGTACAAACTTTTTCTAAACGTTAATAAGGCTTGTTTCTACACGCCAAAAAGACTTCTTTCTACACGCCGACAACAGACCTAAACGCCTTTGCAACTGGTTTGGCAAATGATTACGGAGCCATTGAGCTTTATTTTGCCATCTGTGGATGAAACCACACAACCCTCGTTCCATAGCTTACACTATTACCTTCCCATGAACTGATCCATCAGTGTTGATTGGGAACCCTGATGAGCTAGGAACCCTGATGAGCTAGGAACCCTGATGAGCTAGGAACCCTGATGAGCTAGGAAAAGGCAATCTTATCCAGTTGCATTATCCCCTGTGAGGTACACTAAATGCCTCGAGTGCGGTCATGTCATCAAATACTGCAAAACTCTACTTCTCAACGCTGTAGGTAAGGCGCCGGCAAACACGAAAACAAGAATGTGAAGCCTTACGACCACAGTGCTATCACTGTGCATGTCTCCACGAGGCAAACGACCGAGACTCCTTGTCTCCTTGTAAACTTGCGGTCATTTTGTATGGCAGTCATTAATTTTTGATCGTTCTGTTATACAACGATCATATTTTAATAACTGTCTCATAAAATGATCACAAGTTTAGCCGGAGACTAGCCGTTCAAATATAAGAAAAAACAAAATCCAACCAGCTTTCATTATGCTCAAGCAGTTGAATCAGCAAAGAAATCAGGCCATTTAGATGATACCCATACACCACGGACAAAACTTGCTAACACGATCTGAACACCTCTTCCAATCAATTTCGTCCACAGTCTTACAAATGCCGTCAAACAATCTCCTCCGTAACAGCGACGACTGACCCTAGCAATGAAGCCATTGTTGCTAAAGTGCACTTCACGAGCATCACGACAACAAAAGCATAAAACTAAAAAAGTCGATTTCCCCAATGACGGATGTGTAACAGTTCGCCAATGGCCGCTAGTTGGGCTCAAGACGCAAAGCATCTTATATACGTCGTAACCGAGACAGTGTACAACGAAAACCAAACAGAGGGATCCCACTCTCTTGTCTCATGCTCTAGGCTCAATCGTCTCACCAGCCAGAGCAATCTCGACTGCGTGAAGGCGTGAAGGAAATCTACAACGAAGGACTAGTGCCTGAAATCGATGTGCAACCCAGCACGTCAGCGGACTAAAATATCTTCACGGCTATTATTCAGCCAATCCCATTGTTTAAAAAGCTCTTTCTAAACGAAACGATCGCGCGCTCTAAAAGCAAGCACAAATATTGCCACCCTCCTCCTGCCGAAGCACTCACAGCTGTGAACGTAGTAAGACTTGAAGACCACGTACCCCAGAACGAGGGCGCTCATACAGGCGCTCAAGGCCTGGGACTCACCGGCAGACTCGGAGACGTGACTACCATAAAAGTCTTAACAGGCAACGCGATCACTCCAGAACAACATGGACTGAACTTAAATTACGTTTGAAGTGAACGACACAATATTTCAGACGAACTGCCAGGAAATTTTGAACATGAAAGATGAGTAACTAATGTTGATTTCCACCCTTAAGCAATTGGTGATAGGTTTCAAGGAGATTAAATTCCCAGTAAATGCGACTTCAATTCCCTAATACGTTACACTTCATCACGAAGACAACCACACTGTGATTGCTCACGGCGGAGTTTCGCTTTTGATCCACAGAGCGAACCACACAGTCCTCTTCCCTGACAACAAACTCCATGATATCGCTGTAACGATGTGTATTTACAGACTTGCTGCAGTGGTGTCAGTCTACTCGTCATGAGATTACTGATTGTCAGAAGCGCTGAAGATTGAACAGTTTTGCTAATTTCCATCTCGAGTACTCCTCCTTGGAGACTTTAATAGCATCACGACATGTGGGGATGTGACAGAACAGACCCCATGGGAGTTTCATAGCTAACACCATAGATTCTCTCAACCTGGTATTTCTCAACAGCGGAGAACTCACCTTGATCATCCACGAAAACGGAACTGCCATCGATCTAACCATATGTCTCACCATTGGCGCCCCAACTAGTGTGGGGAGTCTTGCATTCATCACATGATAGAGACCATTATTCAGTCATCGTCTCTCCAACTATGTTATATTCAGTAATTTCTGCGTTATGCCCCTTTTCTTCTTTCGCTCTATCCCCCAATGTATGAAGAATCGAACATATACGGTAAAGGGCGGTGACACTCTGTCGTTATCCAACTCCCAGCAAATGGTTATCCCTTAAGGAAGCATCCTTAGTGGCACTCTTTCTAACCTTAAAATTGATTAGACACCCTTGCCATCTAACAATTCAACATGAAATCCAATAGTGATAAAACCTATTTCAGAACGGGGCTTCCCTAAACGGCTTCCGATTTTCAACATCAAAAACTGAAATTATGTATAACACTCTCGTCCTCGGTCTACATTTGAAACATGTGTAGTTCTAACACTGCTTAACAAACTTAATATAAGAAGATTTCGTCAAGTTATTGGGTCTGGTGTGGGGTCCTAAACTAACGTGACGATCTCACTTGCCAACCAACCCTGCAGACCCGATGGCAAATGTCAAAGGGAATTATCCACCCATTACGAATCTTGAACCGCTTTGGGTGGTCGCACACATTCCTATCCGCATTGCAACTGGCACTTTCCCTTCAACGCTTATCGAGTCCGTGCATGTACCAGCCAATGAACTTCCGCTTCCTCTTTAACGCGATAAACTTTCGAGACAGTATTCCATCAAGTCTAGGAGTCTAATCATCAACCCCGCCCTCAACCACATCACCAATATTTCTGATGAGCGCATATTTACGACTGAAAAATTACTGCCCGCCATTTTCCATACGTGTTGACAACCTCCTGAGCACGTTAGTCATCAGTGGCAAGGCTAAAGGAAACATTCTGTTACCGAGTTTTCCGAATAAGCACACCTTCTTGGATGATCAACCCACCGCCAGCCTATATAGATTTCCAAATAAACCCTAAAATAACTACTCAACTTCATACGTACTGCTGAGAATTGTTGAGACTGGTCGAGAAATACTATGCAAAATTACGCTCTTTATACATTGACTGCTCCAAAATTGAAGCGGAATGATAACTGATCCCGGTGTGGGGCAACCTCATGTTTGGCAAACTTCCGACAAGAAGCCTCAGCTTTCTTTGCAGAATTGCACCTACTCGAATTAACCATCTCAATTACTAAAATAAATTCCCCTCCAAATTCGTCATCTTCTCAGACACTCTGAGTGCCTTTGCCCAGTTTAAAATTCTGTACTTCACTCACCTCGCTTTACGTGAATTGCAACACGTCCGCTTTAAATATCTGCGGCAGGCCAAGCAGTCGAATTCTGCTGAATCCCGAGTCATGAGGGAATAAGAGGAAATGAGCTGTTAGATTCCCTCACTAAACTATATTCCACCCATCAAAAACAATTTATCCCCATACCCTACCGAGATTGATTCCCTATCATCAACTCTCACATAGCATCTCTTTGGGACGATATGTGGTGACAAAGCGGACTAAAAATGCATCCAGTCAAACCCTCAGTTGAAAAATGGTAAACCGAGTTTTTCAACAGGAGAGACCAAATATTCACAAATCGCAAGAGCTCAGAACACACATGGATAACTCATAACTATCTAATGAACTCAAACATGGGCGGGCGCGCCCTACGGGGGAGCCTATTATGATTCACGTTGAGGCTCCGGTGAAAATGAGGCTCAAATCAAATCAAATCAAGCATGGGCTGTTCTTATGCACGCCACCATTTCCTTAATGCCACCAAGTGGCAATCGACTTACTGATGGATTGCAACGCACTTGCGGTAGCTCCACGAGCTTTTTTAAATCTTTAGTTTCAGACTACAGAGCCTATCCACAGACACGACTTAAAGATACAGATACAGACACTATGCCGAATGCCCCAGAAAGGAGGGTGGCCGACGGCATGGTGCATCTCACACTCCTTTTAGCCCTTTTACGCTAACGGCTCCGTCATCTCACACATTTTAGCCCTTTTGCGCCCAATGGTCCCGCCGGAAGACCCAGCAACACACTCTCTGGGTCATGAGTGCGGTCCGGTGCCAGTGTCAGCATCGGAGTCCGACAGTGTGACTTGTTTACTCCTGCTGCGTCATGGTGACATCATGGCAGCGTCAACGAAAAAATCGCCCATTCACAAGCTATTCTCTACTCACGCCTTTACATTGCACGCTCTCGCACTACTTCCACACTCAAGCCTCTCCTTCCTATCGGAGAGACTTGAGTCCACTCACCTCCGCGAATCTACTCTGTCCTCTAACTGCTTCGCAGTCCCTCTTCTAATTCGAACTACGTCGCTGTTGATCATGTCTTTCAAAGACACTCCAGTCATGCCCCCTGTACGTTTCATCTCGAAAACATTAAACCTTCTTCTATTTTCTGCTCTCGCAGTTGGAACAACCACACCCTCATACAACCCTCTCTTTGATTCCATCCCCATCGTCCAACAGCTCAATACACTTTTCGGTGTACCTAACACTTTACCCCGACTTCACCTCAGTTTCCACTAGTTCGTTTTTTTCCACACATGAGCCCAAATACACGAAACAATGAACTTCCTTCAATATCTCTTCATTTAGGAGGACACTAATTCTGCTCACATCGACATTTATCCAGCATCTCATTTGTTTACTTTACCTACTCCCTGGCTGTTCAGTCTCTACAGGGACGGAGTGAAGGGGTCAGGACAGTTGAGCCAGTTACTGTTCGCGGATGATTCGGCACTGGTTGCGGATTCATTGGACAAGCTGTATAGGCTAGTGTCGGAGCTTGGCAGAGTGTGTGTGAAGAGGAAGTTTCGAGTGAACGTGGTAGACATAACGCAGCCTTGTCTCAGACCCATTTTCACTGTAAGACGATCCCTCACCTCCCTCCCCACTCTGAAGCATACTCTGCTGCCAACATAAAATATCTGAATCGCTCCATCAGATTTCCGCCTACTCCACACAAACACAACACCCACCACAGTGCTTCCCTGTCGACCTGTCGTAGGCTTTTTTCATGAAGGCCCAGAACACATCCTTTCATTTTGAAAGGTACTTCTCACAGACTTGTCTTACTGCAAAAATACGATCGGTACATCCTCAACTAGTCCCCAAGCCACACAGTTCCTTGTCAGTAGTGTCATCCGTACAGTCTCTAATTCTTTGGATCAGCACTCTCCCGTACAATTTACCGACCTCATATAACAAACTGATACCTCTCATCAGCTCCAGCATTTTTCATCTCTTTTGCCCTCAAACAGAGGAACAGAGTAGAACCCGACTTGCAGAAAATGAGAAGCATTTTCGGTAAGCATTGTGGCCTATACGAAGCAGTGTGAATATTACATGGCAAAACAGTAAAATAACTCTTCCACCCCACTGTGAACTTCTGTGTATTAATCAAAGAGCACAGAAACGACGATCTATGTGGATAGTTCCGGATATCCTTCCTTTTGTTGTAGGTGAAGTAAGTAAGCAGGATTCCCGTATGCACTAGCGTTCATAAATGACACCGTTGTAAATTCAAAATGCTTTTTATTTCGATAAAGTTTTTCTTCTGCACGGGCTGGAGTGCGAACCTATCAGATTTGATGATCTTTGCGCCCTTAAGCTCGCTAGGGTTACGTCAGAGTTCACTAGGGGTTGAGTCAGAGCTCCCTAGGGCTTGCCTCAGAGCTTTGGGGGGAGCTGGGCCCATTAATCTAATTGAACCAGGTATAGAATACTCAATTGTAGTTATGTATGTTTAGTCTACCTCAGCAATGACTTCAGTGCGGTGCAACCATAGGAAAACGAAGAATTATTTATCCATCCCTATCGTTGAATTCATTATATATTTTTTCCATTTTGACCGAACGAACCAAACGAAAGAAAATGAAAAAATCCACAGTTGAATAAATTGTTCACATCGATTAATTTTATCATTACTCGTGGACTGATGGTATTTACTCGGGTCATTGTTTACGCTTTCCCTTGGCACGTTATCAGCTTCGGCGTACAACGCGTGTTCTTTCAGGTCACGCGATGCACGTGGGTGAGATCTTCTTCAGGTGGCGCCAGGTGCATCATGCGATGAGTGGTACTTAAAGGCGCACCAAAGAAGGACCATTGAGCACTGTTTCCAGACATTGCGACCAGGAACATGTGGAAGCTAGCCATCGTAGCAGCCCTTCTCGTGGCCGGTCAGTAACTCTGGGTCTTCAGTCAGTTAGTTAGCAGCCCTCCTCGCTGGTTGCAGTAACTGGTAAATGCATGCATCCGTAATGAAGAGTTACTCTCATTTGACTTGTTTCTACAAATGTGTTTTGATTCAACCAGTTCAAGCATACATTCACGGCAAAATGTTGCACTCCTTGTGGGTTTCCTTAGATATTTTTCCGTACTATTAGGACAGTATACCGTTGCTGTGGAGTACAGGACTTTTAACTCGTACCATTAGGGCAGAAAACCATTCCTGTGGAAAACATGACTTTTAACTCGTACCATTAGGACAGTATACCATTGTTGTGGAGTACAGGACTTTTAACTCGTACCATTAGGACAGTATACCATTGCTGTGGAGTACAGGACTTTTAACTCATACTTTTAGGCAGAAAACCATTCCTGTGGAAAACATGACTTTTAACTCGTACCATTAGGACAGTATACCATTGTTGTGGAGTACAGGACTTTTAACTCCTACCATTAGGACAGTATACCATTGCTGTGCAGTACAGGACTTTTAACTCGTACCATTAGGACAGTATACCATTGCTGCGGAGTACAGGACTTTTAACTCGTACCATTAGGACAGTATACCATTGCTGCGGAGTACAGGGCTTTTAACTCGTACCATTAGGACAGTATACCATTGTTGTGGAGTACATGACTTTTAACTCGTACCATTAGGACAGTATACCATTGTTGTGGAGTACATGACTTTTAACTCGTACCATTAGGACAGTATACCATT
>SDVV010025015.1:0-12494 GCA_016164225.1 Gammarus roeselii
TGTCAATGCCGTGATATTGCTGCGTTATCAATGCCGTGAAATTGTTGCGTTATCAATGCCGTGATATTGCTGCGTTATCAATGCCGTGATATTGCTGCGTTATCAATGCCGTGATATTGCTGCGTTATCAATGCTGTTAAATAGCTGAGTTATCAATGCCGTGATATTGCTGCGTTATCAATGCCGTGATATTGCTGCGTTATCAATGCAGTGATATTGCTGCGTCATCAATGCCGTGATATTGCTGCGTTATCAATGCCGTGATATTGCTGCGTCATCAATGTCGTGATATTGCTGCGTTATCAATGTCGTGATATTGCTGCGTTATCAATGCCGTGATATTGCTGTGTTATCAATGCCGTGATACTGCTGCGTTATCAATGCCGTGATATTGCTGCGTTATCAATGCCGTGATATTGCTGTGTTATCAATGCCGTGATATTGCTGCGTTATCAATGCAGTGATATTGCTGTGTTACTTACACCCTGGTAAAGCTTTGTAATGAATCTGTAAAATGGGAAAATTCGTATTTATGGAGAGAATTATAGTATTGCATTCATATCTAATTATAGTTTTGCATTCATATCTGCTGTCTACAAGAAATCGCAAAAAACAGAACTCAAGATAACGGTCCATTTTCCCACCGGTAAACTCTATAACAGTCCAAGATCTTTCAGGCTAAGCTAGAATGTGGCATCTGCCACACCTCGTAGCCCCCGAAATAATGGATTGCCAAAGTTTTTCTGGCCTTGCCTCAAATCGGGAATGCAAATCCCTCAAATCGGGAAGACAATACATAATTTTTTCAAGCGGCTAAGGAAACCAAACATTTGAGAGCACAAATCAGTCACGCCTCCGATAGTTTATCTAAGTCAGAGACCGTCTCATCCAATAACATATCCATATCAGAGACAGTCAACACGAACACCCAATCGCTAGCTGTTGAAATAAAATTGAAAAGCATGCTGAAACAATTTCATGAATGTCAAGATCTGATAAGCAGCGAATTAGCAGCAGTCAAAGAAACTGCCGAGGCCATCCATTATCAAGTGAAAGAACTCCAAGGGCACCTAGACTCCGAATTCACCAAGAAGCTTTCAGCTCTAGACGCTGAGATAAACGATCGTATTGAACCGATAGGAAACTCAGTAAAAGATAGCGAGGCACTTTACACAGCTGTAGTTAGTGGGAGGCAGCCACGCTGTGACACTGCAACACACGTTGGACAACAAGCTCACCATTTTTGACTCAATACACGTAACCGATTTGAAGTATTGACCGATGAAATGAACTCTCAGAATACAGAGGAAATTATTGTGATTGGTAATTACAATGTCACCTGCTTCAAATAAAATCAGCTAAAAGGGAGAATTCAACAGAAAATACTCGGCAAAGCTGATTTGAAAATCGACCAGGTCGAAGGCATAATCGCAAAGGAAACGTTTCATTCATCTAAGCGAATTATAGTACAAGTCGGAGCAAGAGACATGTCGTAGACGGAATCGACATGGAAAAGGTATGAAGCCATGCTAAACAGCATAAAACTTTCACATGCAAACCTCCATGTCACTGGGATCTTGCCCCATCCGTAACAAAGTAGATACAAGTCAAGCAAAATTATGTTACGTAACAATCGCCAAGCAACTTTCTGCAAAGCCCAGAAAATCTATTCTCGGATCATTGGGATACGATGATCGACCCAAAGTACCATAACTTTAATAAAAATCATCAACAAGGCTCGCATTAACACGCATGGACTTGATACCATCGAAAACATCCTTAAAAACATCGGCGCTGGACTTGTCAACGAAAATAAGTGAAAAAACATGAACGATATCATACCAACAACTCCGCCAGCAATGCCCGACAAAACGACACACGAGATACACAACAAATTTAAGTGCCCATCAAAACACTATTACAGGTCCTAGCAAAAAAATTACTCATATCAATTCAGTCCGAGTTAGAGGCAGTAGTCGCAGCTCCACTAGTACAACCCGTGTAAATGAAAACGGAAGATTTGGCTCCGACGCAAGACCTCAGAGTAGAAGCAAAATAAGTCAAGCAAATCAAGTCAATGTGACTAACGGTACTCGCAAATGTTACTGCGTGAACGCTAGAGGTCTGCGAGACAAAATCGCAAAATTAGGTATCTTTGCAATGAATGAAGATATCGACATAATAGCAATCACGGAATCGTGGATGAAAATGAGCACCAGGCAGTATTTAGGTGAATTTACTCATCCCGGCTGCTCACTATTTCACAAAGATAGACAAGGCCGAGAGGGCGGAGGAGTGCTGTTTCCCGTGAAAAACACTGCAACTATTAGAAGTCGCCATTCCAAACAACAGGCAGGACATAGTATCAATCCAAGTAATCGGTAAACATATAAACGGCCAAATCACTCTCATCGATAGCCCCCCTAAAAGCAAGGTTGTAGATGATATCGATCTTTACAACACCCTCGTCGGTGTTGTCACAACACAACACAGGTAGTGCTTGGCGACTTCAATATCCCCGACATTGATTGGAAAACCGACAAATGCACTGCCACCGGCCAACGTCTGATGGATTTTGCAGACGATAAGTTCATGACCCAAATGGTGAAGACACCTACATGAGATAGAAACATTCTTGATCTCTTATTCAGTGCAAGCGACTCTCATGTCACGAACGTCAAAGAAGATAAACCACTCGGAACTAGTAACCCCAACTTTATCCGTTTTTTGATAGAGCTCGAGTTGAAAACATCAACAAGCTGCAGAAGAGACCCTAACTTCAGATTCGCTCATTTTAATGGCTTAAGAGAGTTAATGGCGTCAGCAAATTTAACCCTCGGAGAAAATGTCAATCAATTGCTTAACGACTGCCTGACTGCACTTAAAAATATTAAACATGAGCATATCCCACGCAAAAACACGCGAACAGCAGTCTATCAGCCCAAGTACTGGAAAGGAGAATTGCGGCGCCTTCAATCACTGAAGAAAGCAAAGCAATCGATAAAACAGACACCCAATTGACGACGTAACAAAAAATAAATACACCATTAGCAGACGAGATCTAAAGAGTGTCCTGAAACGTACGAAAAAAGATTATGAAAAGGAAATTGCCGCCAATGCCAAAACTAATCCGAAACAATTTCTTAGTTATATTTCGAGCAAAAAAAAATCAAGATCTGTAATATGTCCTTTCGAGAACGCCGTCGGTGAGCTAGAAACGGACGAAACCAAAACGAGGATTCTACTTAATGAATACTTTTGTTCTGTATTTACGTTAGAGGGTCAGGATATTCCTAATCCAGAGAATATCATGACAGCAAAACCAATTGAAGCCCTCAGCACAGTGAACTTTTACCACGCCGAAGTTTTTAAATATAAATATAAATTGAAAGTCACCAGATCTCCAGGGCCAGACCAAATTCATCCCAGAGTTCTAAAAGAGACTAGAAACGAAATCGCCGAACATTTATCAAACATTTTCACCCAATCTTTCGAAAATGGCGCCTGTCCCTCTAAAGGGAAAGAGGCCAATGTTACCCCAATTTTTAAAAAGTGGGACAAAAAGTGTCCCGGCAACTGCCGTCCAATTAGTGTCACCTCAGTCATTGGCAAGTTGATGGGAAGTTTTATAACAGATACAATTACAAGAGTTCTTATAATCAAATAAATTGATTGGAGACTTGGGAGTCGCCAATCAATTTATTTGATTCTAAGAACTCTGTAATTGTATCCGTTATCAAACTTCACATCAACTTGCCAATGACTGAGGTGACACTAATTGGACGGCAGTTGGCTTCAGACACAACGATTCCTGTCTCACGAATCTGCTACTCTTTTTCAGAAATATTATCGAAATCCACGACACAAAATCTCCCATCGATATCATTTACCTTGACTTTCAAAAGGCTTTTGATAAAGTCCCCAACGAGCGCCTGATTAGTGAATTGCACAGCATCGGTATTCGAGGCGAGCTTAACAACTGGATAAAATGCTGGCTTACGGACAGACGGCAGCGAGTTATACTTAACGGAGCTCCCTCCCCCTGGGGTGCCTCAAGGATCCTTGTTAGGGCCAGGTCTTTTTATAATATTCACTAACGATCTCGATAGCAACGTACTCTCAAACATTAGCAAGTTCGCAGACGATACTAAGATTGGAGGAAAAGTGCAAACTGAACTACAGTGTCAGCAGATCCAACTAGACTTGAAAAAAATGGTTGATTGGTCAGAAAAGTGTCAAATGTTATTTAATGTAGACAAATGTAAAGTAATGCACATAAGTCCTCATAACCTCAAACAAGAATATTCAATGTCCGGAAATATATTCATTCTTGTCACCGAAGAGAGAGATTTAGGTGTCATCATTTGTAACGACTTAAAAAGCGGCTAGCAATGTAGCGATGCTGCCAACAAAGGCAACAAAATATTAGGTATAATAGCCCGCACTATCTCGTACAAAAAACAACACAGTATGCTCAAGTTTTTTAATGCATTTATTCTGGTCTCCATTCCTTAGAAAAGACATTATTAAACTTGAAAAGATTCAACGTAGAGCTACCAAACTCATCCCCTCGCTGCGGAATAAATCGTTCGAAGACAAGCTACGTGAACTCAATATTTATTCGCTACAGAAACTTCGAGTCAGATGCGACATGATAGAAGTGTGGAGGATTATGAAGGGTAAGGAAAACGTCGACCGAGTGAGCCTTTTCACTCTAGTTACAAACGGAGTGACTAGGAACAATGGATACAAAATCGTTGGGAAACATTTCTCACTCGACATCACGCGCAATTTCTTAACGTATAGAGTTGTCGAAGAATGGAACAAACTTCCAGCGAAGGTTGTAAACAGCAATACAATCAAAACGATTGAGTCGCGGCTCGATAAGTTCTACATAAATCGCCGATAAATAGCTAAACCGTAACCTTTCCTGCTATTATAAAAAACAGAAATGGCACACGAAGCTCTCTTAGACGTTCCACTTCAGAACTAATCCCCTTGCTATCAAGAGGCAACCTAGTTAGGGCCAACAGGCCTCTTAGCCGTTCTACTACAGAACTAATCATCTTGCTATCAAAAAGCAATCTAGTTTGGGTCAATAGGTCTGTTGTTGTCTTCATACACACGTAAACACTTGTAAACATGCTTGCAAACAGGCCCTCAGTCACAGGCATGCAATCAGGCCTGCAGTCACAAGCCTGCAATTAGTCCTGCAGTCGCAGGAATGTAATCATATCTGCAGTACAGGCCTGTAATCAGGCCTGCAGTCATGAGCCTGCAATTAGTCCTGCAGTCGCAGGAATGTAATCAGGCCTGCAGTACAGGCCTGTGATCAGGCATGTAATCAGGCCTGTAATCAGGCATGTAATCATGCCTGCAGTACAGGCATGCAGTACAGGCCTGTAATTAGGTCTGCAGTCACATGCCTGTAATCTATCTCAAGCAGTTTTGATCACTCAATTTACCGAAGGAATGTGATAGAAAAAAAAAATTCGTTGCTGGTACAGAAGTTTTAGAAGATAAAAAACTTTCCGACGGCTTTTTAAGTTTGATTGTGAGAAAAAAACTGTCGGTCGGCAATATTTGAAGGGAAAAGGTATAAGGTCTGGATTTAGTCTCCCCGTATTGAATGTATTTTTCTCTCTGAAATTCATTATGTAAACTTTTATCGGCACCGTTGCACATGAATATCTTACACGCAACAAATCCTTTTCATTCACATCATTTGAACAATTGATTGTGTACATCCTGTTTGAAGTTCTTCTTCATACTGGTCACAAATGACTCACTTTACAGCGTGCAATTTCAATAGCATTAATACATGAATAGAATTTAAAGTGATTTGCATGTACAAAGACCGTATTATTATCAGTATTTTTCTATAAATGGAAGAAGGGCATGGAGAAACGTGAACTCTAAAAAGTCTACGGACATCCGTTAACCATCCAACTACAGTAAGGAGAATTACTGAGAAGAATGAACAAAAAAGATAGATCAGACGATAAAAGAAATTAAAAAATATTAATGCGAGATTAAATGGAGGAAATTCCTCCATCAGGAAATACAGAGCCATAATGCGAATTCAGCGGGACTAAAGTTAACGGGACAAAGGACTCACCAAACTGCGAAGGGCGAAGTTCCACAACTTGGGATGAAGAGTAAGACTCCTGCAATGAAGAGTATCACTCCTGCACTCCTGCAATGAAGAGTATCACTCCTGTACTCCTGCAATGAAGAGGATCACTCCTGCACTCCTGCAATGAAGAGTATCACTCCTGCACTCGTGCAATGAAGAGTATCACTCCTGCACTCGTGCACTCCTGCAATGAAGAGTATCACTCCTGCACTTCTGCAATGAAACAACGCGAAGATTATTCCCAATAGGGACAAATCGTTTCAAAAGCAGATGCCTCAATAGATGCTGTACGTCATCATGAATATTTACATTAAAACAAGCAACGATGATCCAATTTCCACCGGACAACACTTTCAAATCGGAACCAACACTGGAAGTCGCACAGCAGAGTAACTTTTTCACCGTTTTGCCATGAGTTATCTATATATGTTAGATCTAATATAGAATTAATGCTGTACAACGATTCACAATGATGTCAGGGGCGATCTATGTGAGGGCAATCTATGTTGCGTTGTAGCATATAGCCCTTATAAATCAATCGCTTTCAATTTTCTCTGGCTGCGGTAGAAGCGAATCATGTGAAAACAATCCGTCCATGAAAGGTTTTTACATTTCAAAGCTGATTCTTCATCGGAGCACCAGACAGGTGAACCTACTCTGGCACAAGTACTACATAGCAAAACATTTTCGAAAAATCGTCGTCCTGCCTCATGATGCTGATGCTCTGTGATGTTCCATTAATAATCATCACACGCAAGCATTAGCAAAGTTCTACAACTGCTTCGTAGAATACAGAACTTAACAACTTTATTTCTTGAAACACGTTTATGACCACTGATTAAAAACCAGAAGGGGCAGTTTACTGCGTTTAAGGTACCGACTAAATCGTTTTTTGACTGTCTTGCCGATGGATAGTTTATTTCTTTCGTTTCCAGCAAAGTTGATGCGGAGTTTGTTTGATGTAGAACGAGTAAGAGTATGTATTCCTACTGGTGACTTGTTTGTTGTTGATACAAACTTAATTGATCTCCACATTAAATTATCACCACAATAGAAGATATATGACTCTAGTTTCAACATTAAATAGTAGTATTTGTAACGAAATGCAAATTTGTTGCTGGTAATTGTTGCTATGTTGGTTATGCGCAGTATTCGGATGACTGGCAATGACGTCAGCGTTGGAAGTGACGTAAGCAGGTTCACAGCAATGAGCTCGAGGCGTCGAGGGTACCTCCGAAGCTGAGGGGTTACAATGAGCTATAGGGCTAGGTATTGGGAGAGAAGCAAATAAAGAAGAGCAACGTCAAACATCGGTGACCGAAGTTGGGCCGAGGGCCAGGCCTTTCGACTGGTTGGGCCAGATAGCTAAAGCGAAGAGGTACGTTTAAATGTGCTATCGCGGTGAGTTAAACTACGTGCAGTGTTGTGAAAATGTCAACCAAGTTGGATAACTACTCCTTTTTGTGTGTGCTTAGGCTAAATACTTTACAAGTTAACTTTGGATTTGTATGTTTTCTGCTCCCTGGGTGGGCTTTCCCGAGATTCTTGAAGACGGGTCAACATCGACTCGAAAATTTACAGACCGGAGTGACCGTTTGGCCGCCGCTGTGTAACAGGCTACGAGCGCTGTATAGCAGGTGGCCGCCGCTGTGTAGCAGGCCACCAGCGCTGTAGAGCAGGTGGCCGCCGCTGTGTAGCCGGCCACGAGCGCTGTATGGCAGGTGGCCGCCGCTGGGTAGCAGGCCACCAGCGCTGTATAGCAGGTGGCCGCCGGTGTTTAGCAGGCCACGAGAGAAAGTAGTATTGTCTCAGCTTCAGAGGCAGGGCTATAATATCTACGTCATTGCTCTAAGCCGGCGCGGCATTGGCCCTAATCGGCCAATGATTGCGTAAGGCCTCAGGGCTTTCAGGCCACGTCTGTTGAATTACATACCATGTCACGTAACTCGACTGAAAACCTGCAGGTGTTGTACTCCCCGTCATCAGCTTTTGAAAGTGTCAATTCTGGTTTAACTTACTCAAGTGTGTGAATACCTACGTAATGATGCACCCATTTTATTCACGTTGCAACGGTTATGATCCTGGGCGATTAATTTAACCTGCAGCAATTTGGGTGGGCAGCCAGGCCAATCTTACCATAACAAATCTTACCATAACCGTGTTTAATGAGTTTCATAAACATGTATTCTGTCGCTTTACCCTTTCCTTCTCCATCACTGTTACTATAGTCTTTACTCACTTTCTCTTCAATTTCATTACAGTATTTAATTAAAGAAAAAATTAAAATACATTTATAGATGGGTTTAGAATGAGACATACACAATGCATAAGTCACATTTTGCATGTGCGGTAATGTGAACACTGCTAGATCTGCATGCTACTTCTGAACCGCCCAGATGCTCCAATCTTATGGAAGTCTTGTAACACAGTCTGGGTCTGAGTTGAATCATGTTTGGCGCGTATTTTCAGTTAAGTGTTTGGCGTGTTTGGCTCATATTTTCGTTTAGAAAGAAATACCATCAAGAAAACTACAAACGAACAGCCGTTGATCAATCAACGATCAACGGCGTCGGAGTGCAAAAGTGCAACAAAAATCTTTTGCTAATTTTGTTTGACAGAATAGCAAAATATTTGTGTAAAACTGCCGATTTAAAATATATGAGAATTATTATTGCAGATGTCGTGTGTCAGTGAAATGGAGATTCAAATATTATAATTTAAATGTCTAATCTAAATGTCTTTGACGCTGAGTCATTAGATGACTCAAAGATGAAGATTTTTTTTGTAACGTACAGTGCAGATAAATGGGAGCCTTTAGCGAGCGAGTATCCCGTCAGACCATTTATTATAATGTAAATATGCAACACAGTGACAGTAAAGTTTGACAAAATTTGATTTTATTCCTATTGACAACATGATCATTGTTGACTCCCTCTTTAAACAAAGTAAAGGAAACAATGGTCATGAAAAATAGCTTATCACAGAAAACCGACTTAAACAAGTTCAACTCTGAATTTCAAATTAGTAAAGTAATATACGGTGAGTTTATAACTGGAAACAATAAAATTCATGTAGATCTTTCCTTGATTATAATTGACCGATAATACAGTACATACTACTTCAACAAGACCATATGCAATTGCTACGACATCTTGCCTTGCCATGTACATATTGTACCACTAGTCAATTCTGCATCTAGAAATACATATGGAAATGATCTCCATATAAAATACCGTGGAGCATGACTAATAGCAAATTTACATAAATTTACGAGTGTTTTTTGAATGGTCGTATTCATTTATGACAAATCTGTGATAAAAATGAAGCATGTAATAGTAACACAATGACTTTCTCGGTGTAAAATGCATTCCAAGATTCAAGACCCCATGACAAACGATTCTAGAAGCATCTCAAGCAGAAAGTGTCGCCCTCGTAAGGGGAAACTAAAATTTTGTTAGATTATTTAATGACCGGCAAACTTTTTGTTGTGTTATCCCATGACAGGCAAACTTTCTTGTGATGTAACTTTATTCCGCCGCAATTGGAGTTATGCGAGGTCTACCCAATAAAGTACAGTTGGTTGCATTATTCGTATCCGAGAGCATAAAGATGTGCTCCGCGTTTGGCGGCACTAGACTCAAGACAGCGATGTTTTTGGAGGCACTTTATGGTCGGTAAACTTCCCAACTTTTTGGCTGCTACTGGCGCTACGGCAATATTATGCTCTTACTGAGGAATGAGGGGTTATTTTTTGCAAGAAACAGTTGAAAGGGTTCAACCTTATATTACGACCCATCTTTTACAACTTCATAGCAAATGATTTTTTTTTTACAATTTGCTGAGTGTTGAGCTCTTCCATTAACTCCTTGAAATGTTTTGACTGTGTAATGTCGAATAAACTGGACTATTATTTAATGGGCTTGTGAAGCTCCCTTATAAAGCCACACAATAGATGACAACCTATCAGTGCTGGTTGTACAGCAGAGATGTCCAGAGACTTGTGTCACAACATTAGTAGAACCTGCTTGCAAGTTTCCTTAGGATAGCTGGGTTGCCGTCCGGTCCAGTGGCGCTATTAGTACGGATGGCATTGATACCTTCTGTAATTTCAGAAAATGTCAATGTCAAAATCGTCAATGAAACGAAACACCGACGTTGGCTCAAGAATTGGTCGAGTACCCTAAGGGTCACTAAAATACTCGCATGTCATTTTTGCTTAGTTGCTAAAATCATTGCCTTATCATTTTTTCTACTAATGAACCCGGATTCATCAATTTAGATTCTTTGACTGGAAATTGGCTGCATAAGCAATTGAAAAAAAAACGCTCCGATAGGAATTGAGTTGTTTCCAATCATTATCAACATAGCCGTCGTTTCACCAACTTATTCCTAAACTGCAAAAGTTCAATAGCCGGTAAATCACGTTCATATTTTTCGTGTTCATTTGCAAGATATTGTTCTTACTTAATCTGCCCAAATTGCAGTATGATAGCAAAGTTTAATTTATTTTAGACATTTCTGAGATACTCTTACAGATTCCAAAACACTAAATCCGATTTTTTTTTCTAATGTTTTTTTTTTTACAATTACTTGTGTGACGAAATATTTATCTGATGAATCTGTAAGCGTGTTTAGCTCGATTTTAAATAGCAGTGGTAGTACCATTACCTATTTTACAGCTACAATGTGTAACCGCTTGATCAATATTCAGCCATCTGAATAATCGAAGTGTTTTTTAGCTTGATCTGAACATTATTGCTTTGATCATTGACTATCATTGACTAGGTGCAGCCGCTTGATCGTTATTCAGACATTTGATAAATGGAAAAGTCGTCACCGAGCCTGACTGTATTAAGTAAGCCGGGGTAACATTTTTCACGCTCTCTGTGCATGAGTGGCATGCTGTTGTGCAACACACAATGATCAAAATTGAAGTCATTTTCCTTTTCATCGGGAGGAGCAAGTTGCACGTGAGTGCATTGACCCATCATTGAGCATAGGCATGGGACACGTGTGACCGTGCTTGACATTTGGGATACGGCTTACTACCCTAGAATTAACGGCCAGAACGTTATACCATTTCGGAAAAATCAATAGAGAATCCACAGTCCCTCTAACGCAATATTGTTTCCATAGAAAGAACACTTAAAGGATGTACAACAATTATTTAGTACCATATTTCCTGCTCCCAGGAATCCTTATGTTAGAATATTTTCTACAGTGACACGACTCCCATCAAGTTAGCTATCGACCGGTAGCTTCGATAGATGGTAAATGTAACCAAATCCTCTTCCTCTTAACATGCAACACGTCACTTTAATAGTGATAGAGACAAGTCTGGCACAGTTAATTTCGTATCCTACTGTTTTCGCTCAAATGTGTCTTTTATAGGGATCGTTAACGTAGGCATTGGATTGCAGGCTCGGGAACCTCAGAATACGTTGATGACACCATAAAAGTTGAAAAAAAATCGCCTGTTTGGGAAGACGTTCATTTCGTTTTATGACTTCCTGACTGCAGGCATTCCGCTTCATAAGGACCAGGAAGCGAAAAGTTTGCACTCAGTCCAATTCTCTCGAATACACTACAAGGCCTTGGCCTGGTTGATGACTTTCAGAAAAGTTATTTGTAACCACACAAAATATGTTCAGAAAATTTGCCTTGAATTTCTATGCACAATTATAATGCGTTGCGTATTTCGCTGTGCATTCACACCATTTCCATGAATCCTTGAGCAAAGCACATAACGCTTTCAAAGTACACATGAGAGGGAACATAATTGCGTAATTGTTGAATAAAATGTAAGAATCGGGAACAAATTAATTCAAAGAGCCATTTATTAACGATGTTATTTTATTTATCTTTTGAATTTCGTTTAAGCTAATAATGAATAACAAAAAGGTAAATCAAGTTGTGGGATACGGCACTTCTTCTACCGCCGTAACCGAGTGGTTAGCGCATCCGACTGCAGTGCCAGCCTCTGATGCTACATGGCGAGAGATCGACCCCGGCCGTACTTAGCCACCCTCATAATTAGGGTGAACCAGCTGTATGTCTTTACATACATACATACAGGTGATTCAATTTGCCTCCACTTTGATCATTTTGAATACCCAAGTTATCTTTTGATATGCATATAGTTATTTAGAAACAACATACCTCGATTTTTACAACTAGTGGTCGTATATATTAACAACAAGACTGGCAGATCCAACTGACCCCGAAATTAGGGTAAATTAATCGTAAAAATAATCGCTGTGAGCTGTCAGCTTTAATAATGGCCGCACGTTATTACGCTTGTTGGCACAGGTTTATCAGAACATAGCAATTTACTTCTGCGTGATGCAGTTATTTGTTA
>SDVV010025016.1:0-12493 GCA_016164225.1 Gammarus roeselii
GTGCTGCCCCTGTTGTAAGTGCTGCCCCTGTTGTAAGTGCTGCCCCTGTTGTAGGTGCTGCCCCTGTTGGAGGTGCTGCTCTTGTTGCAGGTGCTGCCCTTGTTGCAGGTGCTGCCCCTGTTGCAGGTGCTGCCCCTGTTGCAGGTGCTGCATCTGATGCGGGTGCTGCATCTGATGCGGGTGCTTCATCTGATGTGGGTGCTGCATCTGATGTGGGTGCTGCATCTGATCTGGGAGCAATATTTGATGTGGGTGTTGCATCTGCTGTGAGTATTGCACTTGACCGGGGTGCTGCATATGCTGCTGGTATTGTACTTGATGGGGGTTTTGCATCTGCTGTGGGTACTGGGCATGATCGAGGTGCTGCATCTCTTGTGGGTATTGAATTAGCTGAACAGGATGCAGAGGGTGCACAGCTTGTTCAACTTGAGTTTCAAAACCTAATTTATTTCGCTGTAGCAATGCAATCTCTTTCTCTACTTCTTGAGACTTTGGTTGTGGTTCAGGAATTGTGTCTTCTGAGTCGGGCTCTGAAATTACCTTTGGAAATTCCTTCTTTGCTCTTTTAGCTACTCTAATTTTGCGAACAGGTTCCTGATTTTGGGACGATGCACCCAGCACTTTTGAACAGGACTGAGAAGACGAGTGCAGATTTAGCTCTCCCATGGTACAGGATAGATCAACTGGCAAGTCAGAATGAGTCTCCTGCTGATTATTTATTAACTGTTCAGTAGTCATTTGTGAGGAGCCACGGACAGACTTTGAACTTGGCAACTTGTCTTGAGAAACTGATGCTGGTTTGTTGACCCCAATCTGGACATCTTCAGGTGCCAAAATCTCAAGTTTTGTATAGGAAGTTTGCTCAGACTGGACAAGAGGGGCGGTATCATCAACACGAGTAGGATCAAGACTATTTTCAGACAATTGTGCTCGTTCACATTCCTCTGTACGACGTATTATTGCTAATATTTCTTCAGGACCCAATGACTTCTTGGGCTGGGTGGATATCTCCGCATTAGTTTGAGCTAAATGGTTCTTGTAGCCATTAGAGAAAAACTTTTTAAAGTGATCCACATCAGCCCTTATTGCCGCCATTTCCTTCTCAAAAGGATTCTTCTTGGTCTTCACAGGATCACTTTTAGAGGGGAATTTTGGATTCTCTGATACAGAACCAGACACATCCTGGATTAGAATTTGTGAATCCTTTTTCAAACACTCTGACAAATCATCAATATTCACAGCAATACCTTCCATTGAAGTATCTTGCAAGGTATTTTTGGAGGAATTATGAGCCAATGTACCAAGCTGTTCAGCAGGTGGAGTTTTTTGAAATGATCGAGCTTTTTTCTTATCAGTCTCTGAGAGCTCCAGCTTCATTGGCAATTCATAAGAAATATTTTCCTTGGCATCTTGTGAGGATGAAACGGTTTGTTTGGAATGATTTGGTTCCCCAAAGGTCAATTCGAGCTGTTCAGTCACGGAAACTTCTATTTTGGAATGTTCGAGCAAGGATTGCAAATTTTTACTCATACCAGCCTTTTCTGCAGAGAGATCTGATGACACAAAACTTGATGCCTCTGTAGTTTGTACCTGGAAACTGGAATACTTAATGTGTTCAGAATCTGTACCTTCTGAAGGTTCACTGGAGGAGCTAGAAGTATTCCGAGTCTGTTTCCTGCTCTTCCTCCTAACTCCTTGACTGGAGTTAGGAGGAAGCGGTTTTGGGGGAAGATATTCTTCTATCATGACACCTGTGGACTGAGGAGAGGATGTATACGGAGGAAGTGCGGGTGTTAATCTAAGCTTACCAGGTGGCCGTGCTGATGGATAAGGTTTGGGAAACATCAGGGATGGTGACAAGTATGGATAAGGTGGGTTCACAGCAGGACTGTAACTGAATGGGTACTTTGGTGAAAATTGCATCGCATGCTGCATCATCAAGAGCTTTTCATGCTCCTGGTAGCTTTGAATACAAGAAGGTAAATACAAAGGACTGTATGGACCAGGTATCATCTTTTGATTCAGAAAATTGCAGTAAGGGTCAGTATTGGTGTTCCAGTGAGGCCGCACACCAGTCAGAGATGAAGGCTTCATTGCAGGTTTGACTGGAGGCCACCAGAATGGGGGCACTTCTCTTGAAGTTTGTGCGAGTGGTAACATTTGCAATAAAGGACACCCTTCTGTTGCCCCATAGGGCACATGATGCACTGGCATTATCTGAAATTGAGGGTTTATAAGCGAAACAGAGTTCATAATTCCAGCAGAATTATCATATTGGTTGACATCCCTCATCAGAACATGGGCTCCCTCCAGATGATGGTCACTAGACGAAAAACTGGAAGATGACGAGCAGTTTGTAGTAGACGACCGTCGAGGAGATGATGATAAAGAGGAGAACACTAGCTGTGGCTCATTAGTCTCACTAGAGGCAGAAGGAAGGGAGTCACCAAACACCTGGGGAAATGAATCTGATATGACTTGCTCCGAGATGGTGGGTAGAAGAGGGTCCTTGGACAAGGACAGCCCACTCCTGGATTTGTTGGAAACAAGCTCTTCTTGATCAACCTTCTTATAGGTGTTCTTGTGGAGAGCTTTTTTCTCATCATCAGAAGTCTGGATGGGATCACACAACTCCTCTTTTGAATCTGGAAAATAAAGTGATTTTTAAATAGCTTCCTAAAGATTTAAATAAATTGAGGAAGATTATGTATAAATCATGACTAGTAAATAACTGTGGAACAATACCATCAAATTACATGCTTTTCCATCAGTTGAGCCTTTCTAATTGCTTCAGTATATTTTAGAAGCAAACATAAAATTGAAACATTTCAAACAAGGAGCTAACAATTAGCTGGCTTTTATAATAATCACTATTTGGTCAGCAGCTTGAAACTTTATAAGAGATACATCAGCAAACAGAAATGACCTTAAAACTAGTGATCCTTTGTCAAGGTATGGATTTTTGTTCCTGGGCATATAGCTATGCACCATCTGCTTTATTGCATAGCTGCTTGACAAAGCAATGCAGTGTGGAATTAGCCAGCCATCATTTATATATGCCAAAAGAAGCAACATTGAAGCAATGTTTAGAAAAAAATAGATACTCCAAAATAATTATCATGACCAAATTATTTCTAACTTACTTTGATGCCTTCACATATTACCAACCTTTTTTTCATACATATCAACATGTAAACCTTAATCAAAATTGACTCAAACATTAATTATGTAGCTACTTGCAATCTAAATAACAAAGAACACTGATCCTTTGTTCAAATCAAGAAGTTAGGCACCAAGCCCTTATCAATTTAGGACTAGGCAACTGCTACTGATGACCCAAGACTTGACATAGTGATTTGGTGAAGAGATGAAAAAAATAATAACAAGAATTTTTCAAGCCTTCCAACAAAGTTGAGATCCAATATGATAAATTACACACTTAAAAGTAGGCTAGCAAAGCAGCATGGAGTCAAACTTGAAAGGTGCTGGAAGACATGAGAGAACAAAATTAGGACAAGGTCAAAGTTGCCAGCTACTTACTGAAGTGGAATCCTGCATTGATGTGAAAATCAGCACCAAAGCCCTGCAGTGAGGCCATGATCTTAGCAACATTGAGACAGTGCCCAAGTCCTGAAGATGAATCTGTAACTTGCAACAAACAAAGTGTAGCCAATGCTTTTGGTATTGTTAGATCAGATGGCAGAGTACTTTGATGCTCTCTGTAGATTTCTTTGATGTTACACCATTCATGGCAATACCTGGGAATGCCACTTGAGTCACCATTTTCTTGAAACTCTTGAAAATGCCAGTTACCCCAAGTGGCTATGAGGAACTTCTTAAGAGGTGTGTTTGGCCAAAACATTTTTTTAATATCTGAATTGGTATCAACTTGTTCAATATCAAGAACCGACATCCTTTGCTCTAAATTGATTGAGTTTGTCTGCTCCTGACTGTTTGAGGTTGTTGATTCCTTTATGATGTTTTCTAGGGACTGTAACCTCATCCAAATGACAAAGGCATTTAGCACTTCTTGTGTGCAACTGGATATTGACATTTTAAGATGTGGTGAGATATGCTTGTTATAAGCAATGCCTTTTCTTTCAGCGGAGATGAGGCCATAATCTTGAAAGCACGATTGAATCTTAAAGCCATCACAGCTAACCTTCAGCGCTGTCAGTTCCAAAACATTTTCTCCAGTCGTGACACTGCCATCAGGAGCTGTTTTAAGAGTAGCAACATTGACTATGATGTAATGCTGGTCAGTTGAATGCTCCATTAGTAACTATCTCCCTACCAACAAGTGCCAAACTTGCAGAACAAGAAACTGTTAAATAACCAACAAAAATGCCTGAAAGCGGAGAGCAGAAACATGGTTAAAGAATGGCTCTTGCCAACTGCATAGCTAAAACAACTGGATGAAAACTGGCAAAATCTGCAAGAATTCTTGCTGAAGGATTAGGTAGCTACACAGACTTAACTAAAGAATGGATTAGTTTCAAAAACAGAAAATTAATTGAATTTAATTATCCAACAGCAACCCACAGGCTTCTATCAATTCATGATAATAATGCAGGATTTAACAACTTGGAGAATTGAGCAGGAACTGCATAAATTCTGCAAGATTATAATAAATTAGTGCAACAGTTATTTCAGGTTTTAAAATTTCAATCTGGCAACATATATAGCAAAATCATTCTTTATGTCAAAGCAAATATTGAAGCAAGATGATAATCAAAATGAGCTGACACCACTATTCCATGAGTGATGAGAGTGCCCACTCTGTGCCAAATTAAAATAAACACTCATGACAATTGACAAATGGTCAAATAGACTGTGGAAAAAACAGATTAGCTAGCAGCAAATATAACAAACTGCTGGTGTGAGAGTAGTGCACACAACAATAAAAGAATCACTGGCAATTTCCAGACTGTTGCTTACCTCTCAAAGTGGGTAGCTATATATATTCAACTCATCATTTATATTGAGTCTTTCTTAAAAATCTAATTGCATACTGGAACAAAAGTGAATAAGATTAACACTATAAAAACACATGAAATGAAGAAGGCTACAAAAAATACTTCAGGTACTACTCACATTCATGTAAAATTTCATTAGATTGTGGTGACTATAGTAGCAATTGTTAAATTGAAATACCAAACCATAGCTAGTTGTGCATTATAATTGCATAAAAATACAATGTTTCAAAGATATACATGCCATTGATTCTTCTTAAAAATGAAAGCTAGTGATTTCAATAGTCTAAAACACCAAGAAAAAATACACTGATTAATGAAAATCACTGGATCCAATGTTGTAGTTACAGCTAGAATCTGCTCTGTTGAATTTTACAAAAAAATATAGCTAGCTACAAGCTATTTAATGAAAAAATAAACAAAGGAAATTCAAAAACTACAGTCAGCAAAAAATTAGCTAAACAACAGCATGGAATCCCTTGATAACAAATTTTCACATGCTGTCATTATCACTAATAATATTGCTCCTAGATTCATCAATTTCAACAGATAGACATTTCCTACTTGGAGTTTTATTGAAAGTTCATCTCTGCAGGATGTACCAATTTGAACAAATCCCAACACTCATTTGTCTCTTTATTTATTCCTACCATGTGGTTTTTTACCTCCGCAGCCCCCCAAGGGCACAGTATAGCTACCCGATCATAAAGTGCACCGGGCAGCAAAAAGACAGCACAGCCATGAGCCCAAGCACTCACACGGACTCAGCAGAACAAGAAACAGGAAGTCACTGGAAGGGATGTGCACCATTGACTTTCAGAAAATATACCCAAAGCCTCCTGCATGACAACACTAAGCACAACTACAACACAAAAAACTAAAGAAATAATAAGCAGCACAAGCCCAAACAAGCAACAGGACACCTCTAACCACAAAACTGTTGATGAGACTTGACATACAACAAGCCCCTAGCATTAAAACAACCTATCCCTCAAACACTCAGCCAATCCCATCTTGAAGACAGAAATGGTAGATGATTTCAAGAACAGCAGGCAGCTGATTCCATACTCAAATGCACTGAGCATTAAAAAACCTTCTGCTATAGCTATCCATAGAGCAACAGGGCAACAAAAGCTTGTGCGGACGTCCCGTGTACTCTCAACCAATGGACAAAACATAACCCTCCACATCATAACACAGAATTTTCCAATACCTGCCCTTGACACGTCAGAGAACAAATTCAGAGCCAGAAGTGGGTCATGGTAGGATACCTCAAACAGGCTATGCACCTGTTTGGTCAACATCCTCTACAGACAGATTTGAGAAATTTGCATCCAGATCAAAACAAAGATTCCATGCACAGGAACAGCAGTCAAGAATGAGCCTTACATGCAACACAGAGTGTGACCATAAAATCCAGCCCTCTGTTCACAGTTGACCTAAACAAATCACTACAGAGACCAGCAGCTTGTTGCACAGTTTCCGTGACATTGGAGGTGCAACAATATCTGGTAGCTAGCTATTTTACCAATACCAAATTTCTGACTGGTACCACAAGGTACTGATACTTCAGATAGGTACTTCCATTAAAAAAATCCAATACCAATACTTACAACATCAAGAAAGGTTTACATTTGATACCAATCCATTTTCCTTATAGCTATATATCAAATCAGTATCATATATATTTTGGGAAAAATACAATGACAAATGAAATTAAATATAAATAAAGTACAGCAAAGAATCATTAATAAATTCTGAAATTAATAAAGTACTTCAATTTGGGATGCTGAGATGGGAGTGTTTAGAGGCCCATTCATCATTGTTTCCCTAATCACATACCTTTTGTTTCAGACATTAATGTACCAAGTGCCAAACAAATTCAAGCTTTGTTCAGTAGTTGTAGCTATTGCTTGGACCTGAAGAATCCCCAAACACTAAGGTGAGATGGTTAACTGACTAGTGATGTGCCAAAGTATTGGCATAAGTGGGTATCAGCCATTTTTGATTGTATGCCTATATCAGTATATATCAGTTGCTTAAAATGAAATATTAGGTTAAATACTAACATCTGTGACAGGTCTTTTTGCTGCTGGTCTTTTGCTGCCGTCATACTTGACTGTCGAAGGGATTTTATTCCCAATTTCACCAAGGGAAACTAAGTTTTACTTCAATAATTGCAAACAAACATTCCTGGAAGTCATTTCTCTACATCCTGAACTAATTATGACTCTAAAATTTCAGTAAATGAACTAATATTACAAAAAAACTTTCTTTTTAATAATATGATTGAACAAGTAAAAAATTATTGATTCAATTCTACAGCAAACTAATTGCATTAACATGAATACAAGGCATGCTATGTAATGTATTGTTATCTGGGTATGAATACATGATAAAAAAATATTGTTTGTGGGTGTTAAACATGAATTAACACTTGGAACTAGACTTGTCACCATGTGTTATAAATATCGAGTCATTATAAAATTAGATCGACATTTGAAAATAGCTGTGGTATCATTATTTTAGGTCATTTACTTCCAGATGTCATTATACGTCTGAAGAATTGCATTTAATTACTTTTTATTAAAGAAAAACAAAATTATTTAACAACAAAATAGGTGCTGGGAATCACCCCCAATCGTTTTTCCCCTAGGGTGATTCCCTGCAGTTTTATATTTGTATATATCTACAAAAGTTTACATTTCTTTCCAAAATCATTCTTATGCAACAAACTATCATCACCAAATTTGGCCCTAATCCAATGGAAACTCTAGTTACAGCATCAAAGTTTGCAGAACATTGATTTTTCTAAACCAAAATTATCAGGGACCTGAAAAACACACCTTCACTTTGACAATTTTTCATCAATTCTGTGCACATATTGAATTTCTATAAGTAGTTGATACTTGCTAACAAAGACCTGCTCTTTCAAGTCCCATAGTCCAATAATGACATTTCCGACGTTTTGGTGCCCAAAAGGGGGGTGCAGGGAGTCACTCTGTGTTGCCAACCGTGGGGAATCACCCCGGTCAATGCTAGCTATGCATTAATAGTTTTGCAATCAAATTATTACGATTATTTGATATACACCCTAATTTCAAGTTACAACATTCATAGTCTGTGTGAATTGAGTTAGACTTGCACTATGTACGTATGCACTCATTGTTGACGATAGTAATTTACTGATAGAAAGTCTATTGCAATCACAGATAATCTAGTTTATGTTTATAATTCCACCAAAGTTATGTAGCTAAAACTTTCCCACATGAATTTCTCTGCAATACCACATACTCATAGAGGGTTGTAACGATTGCCAATTAAATCATTCTGAGAAAGGATAACTAATTTATGCAAATTAACACATCATGAATTTCAGTATGTATACACATTTGTATAATTTTTGGAAGTAGGTACTCAACATGTTCATCAGCTTTATTTTTTTTTATTTAATTTGGTGTAAATTGATTGGCAAATACTTTTTATACGTATTCTTTCTCAATAGTGTTTCACTTCCTAACCAGCAAGCCATGCATCTCTCAAATGCACTGTTGAATCATTTAAAGTGACTTCAAAGTTCAATACTAAATCAAATTGACCTACAATGTTAAGTATGATTTCTCAGTATTCTTTACAATTTGATCTTCATTGATATCACCAAATTTGTTTTGCCTGATATTCTAGTTCTGATATCACAACATGTTTCATGTGCCCATAGATTATTTAGTAGGTGAGTCATGATGTGCTTGTAATTTACTCTTATATTATAGCGTCGACTGGGGTGACTCCCCGCATTTTCACCTTACATTAAAAAAAAACTCAAAAAGTATGTGGCCAAGAAACTTTGTATTTAGCGTCGACCGGTGTGACTCCCCACATTTTGCATATACTTTGAAATAACTCAAAAAGTATGCGGCCAAGAAACTTCGTATTTAGGGTGTGTATAGCTACTATAATGATCACAAAGCACCGTAAGTTTCAACATTGTATCATCAACCAAAAAAAAGTTATTTACAAAAACCTTGCGGCAAGCTATGGCCCCAAAATCCGGGGTGACTTCCTGCACCAAACGGGGTGACTTCCTGCACCCCCCATTTATCAATAATTGAAACGCAAATGAAAAGTTTGAGAGTACCAATCAAAAGAGCATGTCTATATTAGTATATGTCAGTTGCTTAAAATTAGGTGTTAAGTAAAATATTACGTCTGTGGCAGGTGTTTTTGATGCTCGTCTTTTGCTGGGTCATACCTGACTGTTGAAGGATATTTTTTCCCGATTTTGCCGCAGGAAACAAAGTTTTTCTTCAATAATTGCGATATAACTTTACTGGAAGTCATTTCTCCACATCCTCAACTAATGATGACCCTAAAGTATCAGTAAATGAGCAAATATTACGAAATAGCTTTTTTTTTAATAATACGATACATCATGTAAAAAATGTATTTTGTCATTTCTACAGCAAACTTATTGCATTGCCATGAATACAAGTCATGCTAGGTAAGGTATTGCTATCTTGATATGAAAATGTAATAAAAAATATCATTCTTGGGCATTAAACATAAGTCAATACCTAACCCTAGACTTGTCACCATGTGTTATAAACATAGGGTCATTATAAAATTAGTTACACAATTTGAAATTAGCTGTGGTGTCATTATTGTGGGTCATTTACTCCCAGATGTCATTATATGTGCAAAAAATTGCATTTAACTACTTCTCATTGGAGAAAAACAAAGATATTTCATAACAAAATAGGTGCGCCAGGCAGTCACCCCCAAATGTTTTTTCAACTGGGGGGACTCCCCGCAGTTCTATATTTGTATATATCTACAAAAGTTCACATTTCTTTCCAAAATCCTTCCTACGCAAGGAACTACATTGTATTTCGAGTATCACCAACAAATTTGGTTCTAATTCAATGGGAATTCTAGACACAGCATCAAAGTTTGCGGAACGTCGATTTTTCCTAACCAAAATTATCAGGGACCTAAAAAACGCACCTTGACTTAAGCCATTTTTCATAAATTCTGTGCACGTATCAAATTTCTATAAGTAGCTGATACTTACTAACAAAGACCTGCTCTTTCAAGCCCCGTAGTCAAACCGTGACATTTCTGACTTCTTGGTGCCCAAAACGGGGGTGCGGGCAGTCGCCACGTGTTTCCAACCGCGGGGAGTCACCCCTGTCGACAAGACAGGGTGTATAGCAACTGTTATGATTATGAACAATCTATCATCAACCAAAAAAAACTTATTTACATTATTTGATGCTCGTCTTTTGCTGCAGTCATATTCGACTGTCAAGTGTTATAGGGCGTGCCTACCACTATTGGTTGTATTATGAAGTTTTCTGTTAGCCTGTTTCAGTCTTGAATTTATTAAATAAAAATGTCCTAATTTGTTTCAGAATATAAAGTTTTTGATTTTAGCTGCAGTGGCAGACAAATGGGAGATAGTGGTCCTCAACTGTATTTTGTGGTGATGAACCAATTTTAGACATGCTGCTGGTAGCCGTTGCAGATTTGATAACTACTCTTGGTTGTCCCGGCTCCCTATTGGTGCTGTGTGTTTTGTGGCTGTGTGTTTTGTGAAGTACAGTGAAACTTGTGACCGCATTTTGATTCTCCCTTTTGGTGCACCTGGTCCCCATATCAAATAAATTTGTTTGGTTTGATACCTTACTAGATCCGTTTGCTAGAGGACTTTGTCTGTAAGACGTGAACTACTAAACTGGCGCCCAAACAGGGACTTGGTGCTAAATTGGGAGGTGTGCATTTGCAAGATAGCTATTTGACCTTCCTTAGTGGATTGGCTGGTTGGGGGAGCTGAGGTGACCAGTTGAGTCTGTGTGGTTGCTGTGATGGCGCCAACCTCCGCAGCTGTGGCCCAGTTCTCCAAGGGGCTTTCCCTTGCAAGTGCAGCAGCTTCAGCAATGTTGCTCATCTTGACAATGATTTCCGTTTTTGGCTGACAAGTCAACATCTCTAGTGGGACCCACTTTTTTGACCGTGGCTGACGCATGTGGGGTAAAAAAACTGCACAATGGCAGTCTTCTGTGGTGGCAAGCATTTCAAAAGATCTGTGCTCCTCTGCAAATGGATTTTTGTCTAAGATTTCAACTACAGCTGCAGTTTCCTACCCAGCTGTGAAGTCCATTTGCTTCTCCCAATACCGGAACGGATGATGAAGACAGACAAAAGTTATTTACGACCAGAAGTTGTGCCTCCATTGACAGATAGTGATAAACAATCATCTGTTCTAAATCACATCAAGCTAATATTGCAGTTGCAGGTAATGTTGTAGAAGATGTGTGTTCAACGGGTTTGTGAGGATTTCTTAGCTTGTCGTATCTGGATCACTCCAACCACAAATATTCTATTGAGCAGCCTAGATGCTATTCGTAGTGTGTTGCTTCCTGCACCAAGTTATGGTTGTGCTGACAGTAAGTTTGACATAGCTGCTTCTCATTTTGAGCGCTTGTGTTGTCAAGGCTCTGACCTATTTATTCTGCCGGCAGCGTAGGGTAGTTGCAGCAGCTCTTCATATGCCACTTGGATGAAGATTCTGCAATACATTCTGGCAAGCAACTATTGGATTGATCAAAAAATTGTTGACACAAATGGTCAATCTGTTCAGGTTCCAGACAGGGTCAAAGCGGCTGTTTTCCTGGATGAGGACTATCATTCGAGTGCATCTGAGCAGAGTGAAGGGATCATCAGTGAGAGCTCACTAAAATCAAACCTTGATTTGGAAAACCTCCCCATTGCAGCTTCAAATACCATTCCTTACAACCAAAGGAAAATAACACAGATGAGGCTGTATGAAGAAAAAATTTCAAGAGAAAACAAAGAGTCTGAGGACATCTCTGAGGACAGTGAGACTGAGAACTGTGGGCCCAATACTAGAAGAAGAAAATGTGGCAGAATTTTCTAGGAAGCTGTGATGCCTGAACCTTTTGATGGTGAAGGGGTTCCAACATTGAAGCAGTTTTTTTCAGCCTATGAGCAATACTTTTCAAAAAGATATGAAAGAAGTGAACGTGATGGCACAAGAGTACTTGAAAGGTTCCTATTGGGCAATGTTAAAGAAGCATTTGATGCACTTAGTGGTTGTAAAATAAATTATTCACTGATGAGTGAGACATGAGTCAGCTGTTTGTAGACTCTTTTTTGTCTGTTTTTGTCGATGCTGATCCTGCCAGCCCTTCCCCAAATCAGTTTTTTCCTGGAAAATTCAGTGGTATTTGTGTGACTAGACTGTTAGTTTCCCAGGTTCTGGCTGGTTTGGACTCATCTTCTGCCCCTGGACCTGATGGCATTCACCCTGGTGTTTTGAAGTCATGTTCTTGGCAGCTGTCATTGCCCTTGTCTCTGATTTTTGCAAAATCATTGGACCTTGGAGTTTTACCGGAGGCTTGGAAGGAATCTTGTGTTGTTCCTATATTCAAGTCTGGTTCAAGAAGTAACCCTCTCAATTACCGACCGGTGAGTCTCACTTCTGTTTGCTGTAAGGTGCTTGA
>SDVV010025017.1:0-12493 GCA_016164225.1 Gammarus roeselii
TATATTATGCGTGAACTGAAGAGTAATGCAAGGTACAGAGAGATATGCAACCGTCAGATGAACATGTATGTGAGAGACATCTTAAGGCTCATTCACCGATCGGAGAGATACACGGGATGCAGCCACAGTCCTCAACACACTTACTCTTGTACCAGTCGGAGGTACTCGTGAGACGCGCAGACACGACTGCAATATTTAGCAAGATGCATTGTGGTTTAGAGTGTTACCTGACGGGATCGTGATTGAAGTGGTGTGTTCGGTGGGGTGATGATGGGTAACTTGCACACCACACAGCGGAGGAATATGTGTGTTGGGGTTCGAAATGTGTTGACACTCATGAATTAGAACCACTTGTGACATGAAACCAAATTATAGAATATTTGTATGCATTTACAAATGTAACAATCTAAAATTTCAGGTTGTGTGCGCGATTCCTAACCGTGGAAATTTTGCGGGCACTGCTAGTCTCATTTTATTATGATACAACACACACTGTTCAATTCCGTCAAGACTAATCTTGAGTGAATTAGTGGACGAATAATATGGGATAAAATTAGCATTGAACACTTGATATTGATCATATGCTGCTTATCGCTGATTAGGAAACCAAGAGCGCCATTAAGAAGCTTTGTCAAGATATAACCCCGTCAGAATTTTCTATGTGAAGTTGAATTCCACGTGGGAATAGGTGAAGTAAAATTCCACGTGGGAATAGTCTAGTTTTTTTTGGTCATAGACTAACCATAAACAAATTTTCTTCCGCTACTGTACGTACGCATTTGATGCATCACTTGGTCAAGAAGTTAGCTAATTCATAAATTCGTGAATTTATCAATTAGTATTTATTGCACCTCATTTAGTTTTCATCTAATTGATCTTCATATTTGTCCTAAACATTTTTGATAGTATTAATATGATGTAGCTATAAGGCAAAAGTATCTGTAATGGATTTATTTTCTGAGCGGAAGTATCTGTATTGGCACTCGTCACAAACTAGGTAGCGGTATCGTTGCACCTCTAAGTGAAGTGTAATAAATACCTCGAGAACGAAAACTCAGCAAGCCAGATACTCCTCTTTGTCGCAGGTGATGCGCGGGCAAACAGCTTTTCAACTTGAACGCTATCACTGTTCATGATTCCACAGGGCAGGCGACCGCAACTGTCACAAACACATTGGTCAAAACGAAATAACTGCCATAGGAAATAACCAAAGTCTCAACGAGAAATAAATCGTACAAATCTTACAAGACATGAGTCGAACTAACCTTAATTGTGCTAAAGTAGTTAAATATGCAGAGAAACATGATCCGTTAACGATACCCGCACATCGTTAACACAACCTCAACACCGAGCACATAATAAAGGCGTGTGCCCTTAACAAAGAACCATTGGTGTCCATGTGGACTCCGCAAGAGATGCTGCACCCCGTGAGCGGTGTTTCTCCCTTAGTTGGACACACAATGGGCCCCACCACTACAAAACGGAAAGAACAAAAAACGTTGATATCTCCGACGATGACCTTGAGGTACCCAACTACTACAGAACTTGAAGACAAGTAAAGTTCACGAACCGCTGCTTGTCACGCTGAAGATGCAGATCAACGTTGTCAACACCGCACTCACTCCCCTGTCACGCTCAACAATACCTGATTCTCCACAGCTCCACGACAACTATCATTGGAGTAACTTATCACACGGGGATGACATTCAAACCTCAACATCGGCGCCAAAACCAGACCCAGACTGAGCGTGTCTAAAGTACTCACTGCAATATCTTACGGTCACTCCAAGGAATTGATTACAATACTTACAAACAATTCATCGAGCCCGTAATCTCCTACGCAAACACCGCTTGGTCCTCGGACTTTGCACCCACACTCATTAAACTCCCTGCAAAGGGTACAGAACACGGCATTGCGCATCGCAACGGGCCATACACAGAGCACACCCATTCCGCATTTGCATGAAGAAACCAAGGTCCTTCATCTCAAGCATCATGTTGATGCGAGAGGAACCCAATTCGTCAACACGATTTCAGACCTGACACGCCCCTGCCACACCCCTGCCACAACCTACTGACCCTCCTCCAACCAACCAACACCTACATAACACACCAACAACACTTCGGTTCCCTTTACGCGACCATTCCTGAACCTACAGATAACACATCTATGCACAAACAGATACACATTTCACAGCTCATGCATTAGATGAACACATAATCAGCTCGATCTTACAGAAACACTCGCCTGGGGTGGACATGAAGGAGTTATGGTTGCCCAGGGGTGACATGGTCCACCTGTCAAGGCTGCGGTGTGGGCACCACACGCCCTTACAGCTATACCAGCATAAACTGAGAATGTCCCTTCCGATCTCTGCTTGCGGTGCCGGGGTTCACCCGATACGGTCGAGCACGTCATGACGTCGTGCCCAACCCCTGCACCCGACAAGCTCCATCGTAACATCACGTCGGTGCGTGACCTATGAGAGCGCCCACGCGACAGCATCTACTACCTCTCGGGTGAAGGCCTAATGCGGTAGCACCGCCAACACGCACACGTCGGTGGGTTCCCGAGCCTCGGGCTGTGCGCTGGCCGTGGCTCCTCCATCGTAGGAGGAGCTGTGGTTGTCTTATCATAACTAAGTCTTTGTCCAACAGAATCAAAAAGATGGACCCAACTCCCATATGTTATGTCCTTGTTATAATCTTACGATATTGGGCAGAAGATGTTTTCACAGAAACACTGGTTGCTTTATACCTACATATATTTATTTCACTTTGAATACCGCAAGAATTTATCGAACCGTGACTTGAAAGTTTTGATTGTATTGCTGTTTACAACCTCCGCTAGAAGTTTTTCCATTCTATTACAACGCTAGGAATATTATGATCGGTGCAAGGACTTATATTATACCTGCGCTCCTGAGAAAGTTGATGCTGTCTTGCGGGCGTTCCCACAGATCACGCACTGACGTAAGGATTTAAGGACGTGAAATGATTGAGCCTGCCGTGTCCAAAAGCTGGTCACAACGTCATGACGCGTTCTCCTGTATCAGGCCCGCCCAGGCATTGCAGGCACAGAAGGGAAGGGGCGTTCCATAATCACTGTTGGTTGAACTGGCGGGCCGTACGATGCCCGCACCTCAGGAGGGCAGTATCATTCGGAGGTGACCCCACCTCTACACATGCACCACCGGTTGGTCACTGTAGGACCGTGTTGGCTCTATGGTCAATCAGTGCAAGAGCTGTGAAGCGAGTGTGAATGTTTTTATGCAAAAATGTGTTGTCGTTTGATTGGAAAATGGTGGTGTAAAGGAAGCCGAAGTGTGATGCAGGTGTGTTTAGTATATTTCGGTGGGTTTGATGTGGTTTCAGCAGGTGAAGGCAAGGATGGGCTGAGTCCACAATCTTGTTTGAAAATTGTGTTCCCCCTAAGCTACTGGTTCACGTGGTCACGACCCAACGGAAGGGGTGACCCTATTTTCCTCCGCTATCCTTCAGTTTCTACCATTTCTTAGTTATGCTTTTACTTTGTTTACCCCATTTACCTAGTTTGTTTTGTTAAAACTACATTACCGTACCTCTCCTTTTATCCTGACTACTTTCCCCTGTGGTATTTTTTGGACATATTTTATAATTTTGTTTTCTTCTGTTTTTTGCTTATTTTATCAAATTATTTTTTTGCATATTTTATTTTTTAACTTCATTTCAGCTTATCGTATCGTTTCATTTTTTTTTTATCATATTCTCTATTTTTTACTCTTGTTTCCTCTTTATTGGGCCTTGTTTCACAATTAATTTTATTTGTGCATTATTTCTTCAATCTTCTCAGCAACTGTCCAGGTAGCCAAATGGAGCATTGTACTGTTCGTAGGATGCACTGTTTGTGGGATGCATACCAAGGCCCTCACGCAGCCAATATTGAAAAATATAGACAGTGCTGTTAGCGGTTTAAGCATCAAAAGTAGAACAGTTTGGATCGATTTTGCTCTTGGGGGAGACATATTTTCCTATAGAAATTTAAACAATAGTTGTACATGACAGGAAGGACGAAATCTTGCATTTTTGATTCAATGTATATAATCCTTTTCATTGAAAAGCACCTAGCACACTATTTTTTCTTCAACAAGCTGTGGTCTGGAAAGCCCTTTGATGGTTTTCAAGATGTTGGAGGAAGCCTTCTTACATGAACTGATTTTTAAAGTCTTGTGCAACAAGGGTGCGTTCATAAGCTCTTGAAATGTCTTGCAAGCACTTTTAGCTTAGTATGTATTATTCATAATCTCTATTTGCAGAAGGAGGAGAGGCTCACGCCTCTCCAAATCATATTGTTAGGGACGCTGAATGTGCGTTGCTGTAGTACAAATGAAGTAAAGAGGAGAGAGATTGGCCAGATGTTTGTGAGGAGGAAGTTGGATGTGTTGGCGCTGAGTGAGACAAAGTTGAAAGGCAAGAGGGAATGTGAGTTTGGTGTGGTAAGTTGAAGAAAGTCTGGAGTAGAGGAAAGCGCACAAGAAGGTGTGGTGTTGATATTGAGTGATCGGTAGGCTGGTAGCATTACCGAGTGGAAGAAGGTGTCCGCAAGATTGATGTCGGTGAAAATTAAGTTAGGTGTAGAGAGCTGGGTGATAGTGAGTCCATACGGTCCGGGTAGCAAGAGGATTGAAGAGGAGAGAGAGCGATTTTGGTCTGACCTGTGTGAGTGCATTGTGTGTTTTGGAGGTCAATTCAGTGTGGTTGTACTGGGTGACCTTAATGCGAGAGTTGGAGTTGTTGTGGTTGAGAATGTGATAGGAAGGTATGGCGTTCCTGGTAAAAATGACTGGGGAGAAAACCTGATAGGTCTGTGTATGGAGCAGGAGTTGGTGGTCGGGAATAGTTTGTTCAAGATGCGAGATATCCACAAATACACATGGGTAAAGATGGCCCGTGGTGCAGTGGTTGAGCGAGCGCTGATGGGTTTTGTGCTGATTTCGAGGAAACTGGTGGGAAGGCTGTTGGATGTGCGGGTGTTGAGAGGGGAGGGTGGAGGAGTTTCTGACCATCTGCTGGTGGAAGGTCGATTAAAAGTGGAGCAGAGGTGGAAGGGCATAAAAAAGAGTGAAAGGAGGAAGAGAGGTGGTGAAAGTGAGTGAACTGAATGTGAGAAGCCGAGCTGAGGAGTTCCAGCAGGCGTTGAGGGAGGAATAAGACAACATAAGAGGACAAAACCTGAGAGATGTGGAGGAAGAATGAGAGAAGTTAAGAGATGCGTTGCTGAGATGTGCGAAGAATGTGTGTGGTGCGCGCTGTGTGGGTTGGTGCTGCAGAAGGGAGGGTTGCGAGTGGGGGAACGAGGAAGTCAAACTGGCGTTGACACATAGAAAAGGACCGTTTGAGGAGTGGTTGCAGGTGAAGTCAGCGGTGGCCTATGAAAGATATAAGATATGAGAAAAGAAGTGAAGTGGTGGTGAGAAAAGCTAAAAGGGACGCTGATGCCAGGTGGGGCAGACGGTTGTGCCAGAATTTCTAGGAGAACAGAGAGATGTTCTGGAAAGAGGTGAAGAGGGATAGAAAGGGAGAGACTGGAAAGGAGGAGGTGGTGAAAGATGAAAACGGCCAGTTGTTGTTGGAAAGTGGTGATGTACGGAAGAGGTGGGCCGAGTATTTTGATGAGTTATTGAATGTCGAGGATGACAGAGACGCTGACATTGTTGCTGTGGGTGGTGGTGCTTGGATGCCAGTTTACGAAGAAGGACTTGTAGCGGACATTACTAGGGAAGAGGCGATGGAGGTGATGAAAGCAGGGAAAGCCCTTGATTTGGATGGCGTTGCGACCGAGTGCCTGAAAAAGGGTGGAATAATGATTGTCGAATGATAAGTGAGGCTACTGAACTTGTGTTTTGTGACGGGCGTGGTACCGATTGAGTGGCGCAGTGCTTGCATTGTTCCGCTGTATATGAGCAAACGAGATAAAAATGAATGCTGCAACTCGAGAGGTATCAGTCTGTTATGTGTGGTTGATAAATTGTACGGGAGAGTGCTGATCAGAAGAATAAGAGACTGTACGGAAGGCACAATTGGGAGGAACAGAGTGGCTTTAGGAGTGGTGGAGGGTGTTTGATCAGATTTTGGCAGTGAGGCAGGTCTGTGTAAAGTACCTTGGTCGTTGAGAAGAACCTTGCAAAGGGAAAAGATGTGTTCTGGGCCTTCATAGATCTGGAAAAAGCGTATGACAGAATTGACATGGAAGCGCTGTGGAGGATGTTGCGTTTGTATGGAGTGGGCGGAAATCTGTTGAAAGCGGTGCAGAGTTTCTATGTTGACAGTCGAGCATGTGTAGGAGTAGGAAGCGAGGTGAGCGATTGGTTCACAGTGAAAGTGGGACTGAGACAAGGCTTCGTGACGTCTCCATAGCTGTTCAATCTCTATATAGATGGAGGGGTCTGAGAGGTGAACGCGAGTGTGCTGGGTCGTGGCTTGGAGCTGTTGGAAACGAATGGGCGGAGTTGGCAGTTGAGCCAGCTGCTATTTGCGGATGATACGGCGGCGGTGGCGGATTCAGAGTAGGAGCCATGCAGGCTAGTGTCCGAGTTTGGTAGGGTGTGAGGGGAGAGAGCTCCAAGTGAACGTGGATAAAATAAAAACAATGAGATGCTCAAGGGCTGTGGATGCGAGCAAAATTAGTGTCCGCCTAAATGGAGAGCTGCCGGTAGAAGTTCAGTGTTTTAAGTACCTGGGCTCCCGTGTGGATGTGACGGAACTAGTGGAAACTGAAGTGAAGGCGCGAGTGAAGGAGGGGAGTGAAGTGTTGGGTGCACTGAAGAGTGTAATGAGCTGTAGGACGTTGGGGGTGGAAGCAAAGAGAGGGTTGTATCAAGGTGTCGTTGTCCCAACTGTGCTTTACGGAGCTGAGACTTGTGGGGGTAAGAGCAGAGGAGAGGAGAAGGTTGAATGTTTTGTTCTCGAGAAGAAATGTTTGAGGAGCATGGCTGGAGTTACGCTGAGAGACCGGAGCCCCAACGACGTGGTTCGAATCAGAACGGGGATGCTGAAGAAGTTGGAGGACAGAGTGGATTCGCATGTTCTGAGATTGTTCGGGCACATAGTGAGGATGGATGAAGGGAGATCGGTAAAAAGGGTGATGAAGGCGGAGACGAGTGGTCGTAGGCAAGACCTAGAGGTAGACCGAAGTTCTTGATGGATCGATGGTGTGAAGCAGGCGTTGGAAAGGAGAGACTTGAATGTGGAATTGACGAGAGATCGTGCAAAGAACAGTCGTGAGCGGTGATGGTTGAGTTGATTTTTGACGTTGCCCTGATGTGCTTTCCCGCCCTTGGCATCACGTTGTCGGGATGGTCGGAGGGGGGGCAGACATCATGATGCGGCGGGGGTAAACCAGTGAGAGCTGTCGGGCCCTGCTGCTGATAACGGATCCTCGGACCGCACTCGTGACCCAGAGTGTGTGTTGCGGGGTTACCGGCCGGACCCTTTAGCTCAAAGGGGCTAAGCTGTGTGGGTGTGAGGTGCGCCATGCCGTCGGCCACCTCCTTTTCTGGGGGATTCGGCCTAGTGTCAGTATTTGTGTCTTTACCTATTTAAACTCGTTTTGAGCACGCATTTGGTGGCAATAGCTACTACGAAACGTTGTGTAGTTTTTAGTATTACAGTTACGCGGGCGAACTCCCCTGAAAGAGGGTTGGATGATGGCAAAGCGCACTTCACACCTTCCTATGCGCTCACGCGCAAATAAACTTAATTTTTTGGGGCTGCAGGGTCCGGCCAGGACCTCGGATCTCTCAGTTCGGGTCAGGAGTGAGGTAGAGACGAGTGTCAGTGGCAGGACCCGACTGCGTTACTGGTGTACCCCTGTTGCGTTATAGTTACCGAACACTGCCCCACACATGTCCACAAAGTTTCTGCACTCACGCCAATCCATTGCACGCTCTCTCGCTACCACCACACTTTTGTATCTTGTTCTTAACACCTGCTTCATGTCATCCATCTACCCACACTCGCCTCTGCATTCATCACCCTCTTAACCGATTTTCCATCATCTATCCTCACCATGTGCCAGAACCGCTTCAGAACACGTTATTCTACTCAGCTTTACTTCCTCACCATCCTTGTTCTAATTACCACAAAACGGCTTCTCGATCCAGGGCTCTTAATTGGGTTCATACATTATTTTTTTTCTCTGAGCGAATACTGACGTTGAATATATCTACTATTTCGTAGATTGATTTTATGTCCGATATAGTCATGTCTTTTAACTGGGCTTGTAAGTGTCAATATTGTTGACCTGCGTGTTCCGATCAAACAGATGCCTGTGTAATCGGTACTGCCCTTTAAATTTATGAGATAGACGAAGTGTTCAGCAAAGAGGAGGGGAAGCGCTGCTTAACTTACAAGTTTCAGCATAATATATGTGCTAGGAATGTTTAGTTAGCTTTTGTAATTTCATATTTTTGTGAGCAGGTCCAGCAGCCCCAGCGCTTCAGCATGAGTCAACTAGAGCTGGCTGGCAGCAACGCTGGGTCTGGGAAGCTGCACAACTGCCCTCATTGCCATTACTGCGCCAGCACTGCCTACAATCTGAAAGTGCACATAAACAATCGACACACTAACGAAGTGAAGTTCGAGTGCAACCAGTGTCCCTTCTACAGCTACACCAAGACTAGCCTCAATTACCACCTCAAGAGCCATAACCAGGACGAGTACCAGGACTGCCCGCAGTGTTCTTACCGTACGCACTCCAAGAGTGGCCTTCTTAATCACATCAAAACACATCAGAAGGAACGACCCTTCAAGTGTCCACACTGTCCTTATGCTGCTGCCAGGAAGATGACTCTCAAAGAGCATATGGAGGTACTGCACAACGCCAGGAGGGAGGTTTTTTGCTGTGAAAAGTGTTCCTTTAAGACCAATTGGGCGAGAGCCCTAAAGAAACACATGAAAGCTCACAATGGAGACCTACACACCTGTTCTCGGTGCTACTTCCAAGTGGATGACAAACAGAAATTGATTGAGCATGAGGTCGAGGTTCATAACATGGAGCACCGTGAGTTGTACTGTCCACACTGCACATTCTCAACAGATCAGCAATACAAACTTGAGGACCATATACACAAGCGACACGAGGATAATGACAGAGTTCTGATGTACTCGTGCCCAGAGTGCGACTACAAGACCAAGTGGAAGAGACTCATTAAAGGCCACCGTCGGGTCCACACTGGTGAGCTGTTTCGGTGCAAAAAGTGTGACTTCGCCACTATCACCAAGACACGTCTGAATGAGCACGAGATGACTCACTTGGACATGTCTGAGCGCGGCTTTGCGTGTCCACACTGCTCGTACCGCGCGACTCGACAGACACGCCTGAATGAACATATCACCAATCGTCATTTTCCTGAGAAAAAGGCACTCCATAAGTGTGACCGCTGTGAGTTCACTACGCTTTGGAAGAGCTATCTCAAGGTGCACCAGAAGATGCACACGGGGGAGGTGTTCCGGTGTTCGAGGTGCTCATACTCGTCTCCTGTGCGCTCGCAGATGCTCAGGCATGAACGGAGTCTACACAAGATCGGGGTTGGGAGAATAACCACCGGAAACAACCTATACAAGTGCTCTCAATGTCCGTACTCTGCGGCCAGGAAGGGACGGCTTCAAGATCACATTGAGATGAGACACAATAGAATTAGCAATCGGGTCTACTTCTGCCCAGTGTGTACTTTCAAAACCATATGGAAGAAGTCTCTCAAAGTTCATGTCGCTGTTCACGAAGAAGAATGGTTAACATGCGACCTCTGTCAATTCAAAACTCTGACCAAAGACGAATTTAAAGAACATGTTCAGACTCATGTCTCGGATAAAGGTTATTCATGCATGCTCTGCGAATTTGTCTCTGATAAGGTAGAAGAATTTAACCAGCATTTGTTAGAGGAACATTCAGAGCCTGATCCTGCGCAGGTACGTCCCAATCTGAGTATCAATTACTTACAGAATCGTGAGTCTGATGAGACGTCCAGCATCCCGACAACCGATCCACAGCAATGTGATCTTTGTAACTTTTCATCGGCGTCTCCTTTAGCATTTAAAGCCCACCTAATCACACATTTGGATACGTTACAACAGGAAAAACTGGAGGACAAATCTGTGCCGAAAATTGTGTATAGGAAAGTTTTGGACGGAGCAGTATTACCGTTGGTCAAGAAAGATATTCTATATTGAATACTATTCCAATCATTTGTAACATTTTACCTGATGAAATATTGAGCTTTAATCTTGTTTTCTAGATAAATATGTACATTCTATACATATTTTGATAACCGCCATCTTACATCTTTACCCGTGTAATTGCCAGCTGGATTCACATTCTATCAATTTGCTACATATAAACAGAGGCAGTTGTAGTATTACGGATAAAATTTTCCTTCTTAGTACAAATCTTACTTGTGATTACTGCATAATTTTTCCTTAAGTTAAATGTATTTTTATGTCGGTTACCTCCTGTGCTGTAGCGCTCATTGCTGTGGTTAGTAAACCTCATGCTCTATAGTAATGTCATGACAGGATATAACCCTAATAGCATATGCACCAATATTGGCAGAGCATTGCCTCCAATACGTGACAGAACGAGATTCTGGCCTCAAACGCGATTGTCGATTTACCCCGAGCCAGCACAGAAAGCCTGTTCTCCTCTAGTTAACGAGGAAGCCAGATACCAATTAGTGTTGATAAATAAAGGACATTAATTCAATCTTTCGCATGATTTACCCCGAGCCAGCACAGAAAGCCTGTTCTACTCTAGTTAACGAAGAAGCCAGATACCAATCAGTGTTGATAAATAAAGGACATTAATTCAATCTTTCGCATGATTTACCCCAAGTTTAGCTCTAGGATAATAAATGGAAGCGCGTATAGCTAATCCCTCCCCATCTGCATCAGTTGGGTTCACGAGACGCACGGTGTCACAGCCCAACCGGGTACGTTACAGATACAGACACTAGGCTGCATCCCCCAGAAAGAGGGGTGGCCGACGGCAAGGCGCACCTCACACCCTCATACGCTCACACTCCCTCAACTTAGCCCTTTTGTGCCAAAGGGTCCGGCCGGTAACCCCGCAACACACACACTGGGTCACGAGTGCGGTCCGAGGATCCGTTGTCAGCCGCAGGGCATGACAGTTTTCACTGGTTTACCCTCGGCGCCCGCCCCCCACCCACGACCATCCCGACAACGTGATATCAAGGGCGGGAAAGCACATCAGATCAGCGTCAAAATCAACCAATCTCCACTCACTCCTGTTCATTGCACGCTCTCTCGCTACTTCCACATTCATGTCTCTCCTTCCTGACGCCTGCTTCACACCATCCATCCACCCAAACTTCGGTCTACCTCTAGACCTGCGACCACTCGCCTCCGCATTCATCACTCTTCTTACCTATCTCCCTTCATCCATCCTCTCCATGCGCCCAAACCATCTCAGAACACGCGAATCCACTCTGCCCTCCAACTTCTTCACCATCCCTGTTCTGATTCGAACCTCGTTGGTGATCCGGTCTCTCAGCGTTACACCAGTCATGCTCCTCAAACATTTCATCTCGAAGACACTCAACCCTCTCAACTCAACACCCTCATACAGCCCTCTCTTTGCTTCCATTCCCAACGTCCTACAGCTCATTACACTCTTCAGTGCACCCGAAACTCTACACCCCTCCTTCACTCGCACCTTCACTTCAGTTTTCACTATTCAGTTATCTCCACATGGGAGCCCAGATACTTGAGACACTAAACTTCCTCCAAGAGCTCTCCATTTAAGGGGTCTTGGGCTGGATGGATGATTATTCATTTTATAGATCATTAACACTTTATTTTAGTATTTTATTATTTCTTCTTGCTTGGGTTCTATTATTTTGCTCTGCCCTTTTTTCATGGTATTAAATTTTGAATTTGTTATTATTATTATATGTATCGAGATTGGTTGAGATAAGGTGACCCGGGGAGGGGAGGTTTTCGTGGGGCCCGCGGGACTCGGGGACCCGGGGTTTCGGGAACCCGGGGGACTTGGGAGACCAGGTGAATTTGGGGGGATCCACTTGGACCTTTCTGGGACGCCCTTGAGACCCTTTAAGACCCTTTTGAGAAACTGTGGGACCCTTTAGAGGCTCCTCTGAATCTTGGAACCTCTGCTCCCAGCGCTGTAAAACCCATACACTGAAAAATGTTTGTGAGATGCATGAGTAGAACAATTAACCATTACAGTCCGCGGATTGCTGGCGCAGAGGGCGAGGGTCGCGTCGAAGCTGGTCGAGATCAGTCGAAACATGTTGAGGCGAGTCGAGTTGGTCGCGACGAGCCGAAACTGGCCGAAATGATTCGAGACAAACCGAGATGAGCTGAGGCGAGGGGTCTCTGGGGACTCGAGGAGCTCGGGAAGACCCAGGGGACATGGGTCACCCTCCGGGATTCATCGGGCTCTTTTGCGACCCAAGAGACCAATGCCCCCCCCCCC
>SDVV010025018.1:0-12493 GCA_016164225.1 Gammarus roeselii
AGAGAGAGAGAGAGAGAGAGAGAGAGAGAGATATATAAATATAAATATAAATAAATAAACGTATATAAACATAAAATACATGAATATACATGAATATAAATTTTCATGAATATATTTTGTAATCTGAAAGAAAGAAAAGCTGCGGATCAACCGTGTGGAATATGAACCAATTAGAGCAATAAGAGCTAGTTAAAAAAACTCACTTGAGCCATTCATGGCAATAGTGCTCGACTGAAAAACACGGTTGCGACAGGAGTACGAGCGCCGCGTTGGGCCTCCTATACCCGTGGAACCCAGACCCAGAGCATTAGGGAGATAAGGTTCCATAGTCGCCTGTCGGTAGTGCACTAAAATCAAGACTATCGCAGCACTCTGGAAAGCTGAAGTTGATAACCAGAAAGAGAAGACGAGGAGGACATCCACGACCTCAAAAGGCATGGATGCATAGACAGTGCATTAGGATTAATATGATTTCAAATATTGAATGAGTTATGAGATCGAGATTCAATCGAGAAGACCCTCGCAACACTTGGACGATTGAAGTAGGCAGGAAATAAAGATAAGTGCATAGGGGAAAAGACTGGGAATATTTACTTCATTAGACTGTTTTTCCACCGTTCTATGACCAAAGTTCAGCTATAAGAGGCAGGTGTGAAATACACATTACAAATAAACACATATTTTAACATGAAGCGATCACAAATACCAAAAATATTAGCATAACAAAAATTTTAAATATAATTTAGAGTATACATAAGCTGAACGTGTAATAATCTATGTACACAATGAATTAAATCAATCAATTCAAATATTATACCTAACTATTATGACGTATTCGTTGATACTGTTCTGTGCATGTGTAAAATGTAATGCGAATTATACAATGTAATATTCAACCTCTTGCTAGACATTTTCTTCCTCCAGTTTTTATATTAAATGTCAGTTAAAACAGTAAAGTGTCGTGATTAAGTAAATATCTGTGACCCTACTTACTTTATTGACCTATTTTTCATGAAGGCAATAACCCAATGAATCATTCATATCTAGCCTGAAATATTGAATAATGGAGAATAGAGAATGTCCTCCAACAATATCCATCGATTGTTGAGTCAGAATTTTATTTGTCAGTCACAATTTTATTTTCAGGTAAAACTTTTCCAGTAGAAATGTTCAATTTTTCATTAAACAGCTCACTTCTTTTGTTCATTATGTAGTATTTTTTTTCTTTCAGACATACCTAATGATTGAAGTTTATTTCTCTTATGCATGATGTGATTTTGATTTTGATGGTATTAAGTATCTAAATAAACAAAACATTCAATAATTAAGACATACAAATTTGCAAATGGTGGTAAGGTAAAATCCCATCTCAATGACACTGCATAAACAGAAATGTTTTGTTCAATTCTTATCATTAGGCTTACTGCTCTGACACTTCAGGTATACAGTAGATAACATTGACTGACAAGAATTCATAAGAAATGGGGTAGAATTGACATTATGGCCTTGATCTTGTCATTAGAGTTTGCCTGTGCAAGGCAGAAAAATGTGACAATCAAGTAAATGAGCCAAATATCGTCACCCGCTTCCTTGAAGCAATGTGACAAATTTCCTGCCACAGCTAGGAAGACAATTAAAGTAATTGCTGTGCGCGAGAACTTCATCGTCTCACACGCTCACACACCAACCCCCCCCCCCTCTTCAATCAAACCACACCTCTGATCAGCATACTGTTAAACTCAGCCTGGAATAACGTTCATATTAAATAAAATATATTCAGTATCTATTATAGCTAAACTGTTTATACGCTTTTACGAATGTACACCTACAAGCGTATTTTACACACTGATTAGTGGGTATTTGTTCAATAATTTGAGGTCTCTGCTTTAACTTTCATGAACATCAGCTAGGTAAAGACGTTTTGTTCCTCACCTGATTTACTGGCAATAAGAAGAACACAGGTAAACAGGCACCAGGCAGAGAACACTTAGCACAGTTAACGTTATAAGCTAAATTATAATAATACTTCGCCGCACCTGATCGAACAACTGCCATGTAATGTAATAACTGCACCGACATGCTGGAAAATTTATTACAAAGTGACATGTCACCACCACAAATTAAACATATCACAAGTTACACTGGAAATAACCGTAGGGTTTAATACCTTTTACACGCCTAATATCACATCATGAAACTCAAGTGAGAAATGCATGAAATTATGTACCGCGGAACACTGAGCAGCTACTGCAGGCTTGCAGCCGTCGTGAGATTCTGTTTCAGGGTAACGAAAAAAATTACTCTAAGATTGACTCTGTCGATATGGAACTGCACACTTATAAATTTTCTAAATTTTTATCAGGAATTTATATATAACCTATTTAACTTCTGAAATTGAACTTTTTATTTCTAATACAATAAATAGTAGGTATTGAATAGTTATTTATGATTATTAAATAGGGTAGACGAGTAGTTACCCTGAACACTACGCGTATAATACTTGTACCAACTCACAGCGGAAGGAATATAATTCAATTTGCAATCATTGTTTTCAATATCAATTTATACATGTTTGATACGTACTTATAACATTTAATTTCATACTGTCTAAATTTGAAAATCTAATTTTATTAGGAAATCATGACGAAATTAAATAATAAGTGGTAACCTGAATTAAAGATGGTAGAATTTTGCATCCGTCATCTTGGCCTGCTATTCGGCCGTGAATTGTCAATCCTGTGCCATTTTAGAAGTCTATTCGACCGCGATTTGTCACGCTGGTCAATAAAACTGAGTAATTTACTTAAATATTAAATGGTGCTGCGGCATGCAGTGCGAGAATTACAATGGACAATATTGGAACGTTAATGGGATCTCATTAATTGGAACGATCCAAGAAAAAAATATTGGTAAGCCACGTAAAATGATGGCATCCAAATGTGATACAAAAATATACAGTGACAGAGTGCAGTGTAATCATATTGTTCCAACATTGGGACTCAATTGGGGTGATGCGGCAGTACGAGAAATAATGGGGCAGTATTGGGACGTTAATAGGAGCACATTGGGACGATTTTTGTACAAAAGCTTGGTAAATCACGTGCAATATGTCATATCCATATGTAAATGAATTAGTAACTAATAACATTTACTAAAAGTATATAGTGATTGAGTGCACGATAATCAAAAACTAATATTTCAACATTGGGCCAATTCTACAATATATTTTTTGTAGTATCGGATTGACTACATTGTTGCAACATTGGGACACAATTCGGGTCCCAAGGTCCCAATACGAAACCAAGGGCACAACATCGTCCCAATGTTGTCCCAATACATCTTTGCTGCCTGGGAATCAAGAGTTTCGAAACACTTGACTGTGTGTAATCGACCAAGATGTGCCCATATTGTTTCCGTTCTACATGCAACTTATATACGGAGATAAACGACTCAATCTTGTCTTTTGCAAGGAATGTTATGCCAAAGTAACGTAATTGATTTATATCGCGCATGCGTAGAATGACAAAGTGTGTGGTATACAAAGATATCGTACGATGGAATGGATTAGAGTGGAAGGGCGATTGGTTGAAATATATCTCACCGATATTTGCGTGGCGCCCCCGACAAAAACATTTGCAATAATCCGTAGAGACTCTGATTCTACATGAAATCGTCGTACGCTTCGAGGAGTCTACAATTCAATTTTTCGGATAATTGGTCGAATTCGTCTTGACCAGTATGATTTTTTATTTTTTCGTGTTCCTGTACAGGGAAGTGCTCGGACTCCGTAACGATCACCTCGTCGAAGCTATCAATGTATTTAGTTATCAATTTACCATTTAGGACACTCTTCCTGCGGGATGAGAACCCGCACACCAACAATCGAGTGGGTTTGTTGAAGACATTGACGTCCGCATACCTAACCGCCTCCATACTAACCAACTATTCAATGAACCTTTAATCTTTATTTACTCTCTCTTTGCAGATTAATTTCATCAAAGATATGCTGAAATCAAGGACTCGCTTGGCGTCACCAGGTAACTTGGCTATTTTTACATCTCTAAAGTTTGATCGGTCTTGATATAATAAAATACTCATCATGCCAACATCTATGACATCAACCAATGTGGCTTCCGTCTGTTTTTCCAGATCGATTTTAATTCCTTAATTCATTACTATTCTTCTCAACAGAGCGTGGTAACAACTCGATCGGGAGCAGGCCAGATCAACCCGGAACTTCAGGGATGATAAGGCGTGTTTAACGAAATGTCTACATATTTTTTGGTCTCTGTAATCAAAGTGGTTTCTAACTTCGAGCAATTCCCTTTTATCTCCTACTAAAAATAATTTTTTCGTTCATGTGCAGACCGACGCAGTATCTTCCAGCAAATCACCCGCATCAGGGCTATCTACTGACCCGTCATCGCCCAAACTATCAGGGGTATCCTAGGTACGGTAACCCAAACTACCAGCGTCATCCACTGCCAGTATGCAGGCAAAGCTATTGGCAGCAACCTCAAGCGTGGCAACCTCGACAACCGTGGCAGAGACAAGCGTGCCACTACCCGCAACAGACTCGAGCTCATCTTCCATCAGTTGACTTATACAAAGTCGGACATGATGCATCACAAAGGTTAGTGTGTACAAAATATAAGTTTCTACAACAAGACATGTTAAAAGCAGGTTCGACGAGAAACTGATGATGTGTTTCTCCATAGCTCCAGCGGTGCTCGTTTTATATGACTCCTCCACCCTCGCCCACCCCTAACTCACCACATGTCAAGGGTGACGTCATAGGCGTACAGGTTACAACACGTTTAGCGGTTTCGTTTTGGTTTTATCTTCGTTTTGATTTCGTTTTGATTTCCTTTTGTTATCGTACATCTGGCAGCATATGGCACCCATCATTAATCTGGCGGTGTATGGCAAGTGTTGTATAAAACGGCGAATGCTGCAGTTCAGTTTTTTTTTGTTCTTTTGATCTCGTCGGCAACACACCTTCCTCGAAATGTAAATATTTCTAACATGTCTATTTTTTAGAGATATATTTTTCTGAAAACATTGTTAGTCTTTCATTCTAGATAAAACTTTGTTATATGTTTGTTCTTGTAGCATGAACCAAGACGATATGGCGATGGCGGATACGCCATTGTTGAAGAATGCAGGGAGAGGTTCATACCGAAGTGACGCCTGTCCGCAACCTAACCTCACAAGCCCTAGAGCAAGCCTCGCAATGTTCGCAAGCCCCAGCGCAAGCCCGCAACCCGGTGGTGCCCCCATTCCGAAACAACCCGGATTTCAACCTACTGATACTTCGGTTCCTTCTTCGGACCCATCTGTTGCTCGGCCTACTGCCGCGTTGGAACCATCATTGACGAAGTCTCCTGCTGAGCAGTTCGTTCCTCAGCCTACTGCTCCGATACGTGGGCCTATACTTTATCCGTCTACCTCTAAAGGAATTTTGGAAAACAATTTTGTAACTTCAAAATTTATACCATACACTGAACATGTCCAACGTATCTTCCATGATTACATTAGGACGCGAGGAGCTAGCGGTACAGTGTATCTAAATTAGGTAAATTCCAAAGACCTGAATGCATTGTAAATGTTAAAATGGCCAAATTAATTGAGGATGGAGCTGTTGACAGCAAGAACTGGGTGCTTAACACAAAAGCTATCCAGCTAACAAAAAACACCGTTTTAGGTGAGCTGATCGAGGATCTCGGGGTATATTTACATAATAAATTAAAGAAACAGGAGCGAGAAGGTAGTTGGAGCAATAATACAGTAACCAATGTTGAGCCTAAATTCTACAGGACGGGTGTTAATGGAGCAAAACGTATGGGGGATTATGTTCTTGGGTCAAAAACTGTCCAGGCCGCTACCACATTGTCAACATCACGACAAAAAACAATAACTGTGTAATGACAAGCCTGATTGCCCACTTCCACTTGGAGGAAAATCCAAACCTCTCAAACGTCAAGCGACAATCGGCGGGTACTTATCTCCTGTACAAAGATACATACTTAAGCTTCCCATTCCTTGCCTTGAATCAGACTATATCAGCTCACAACAGAGGAGGAAGGTTATGACCTTGTCAGTATATACAGGGGAAGTTTAGACGGGAGTGTGGAGAGCACGATCCACCTGGTTCAAACCTTAGATGCCAACCATGTTGCGCTCATCTCCTGCTTTAATTCGTTTGTGAAAACATTCATATATACGAGACATAGAGAGAACTTTTACGGTCCTTTCTGTATGCAAGGCATGGATGGGAGCAAAAAACCTGGGCACGTGAAATTATGTTCGTCCGGCATGCACTATATCAGTATGCCTGAAGAAGGCGAGATGTACCAAGTCCTAGCCGTGCATGCAACAATGAAACCACCCGTTGTTGCCCATTATGACTGTGAATTTGAGCTGGAGCCTGAAACAGAGGGACGCAGTGTAGTTAGCATACACAAGTTGTGCATGTACAGTTATACCTTAATCGATATAAACGGAAATTGTAAGGTACAAAGTCGTCGATTCGACTTCAGTTACGCTTGAGGAACTAGAAACAGATCTCGTCAAGAATTTGTAGCTGGCTTATGAAGATTATTTGTCTACCTTACCATCGTACCCCGAACTTGTCCTTACAAAAAAAAAACTTTAAAAAATATTGTGAAAGCGAAACGTGTGAATGCTGCTGGGACACTTTTGGAGAAAAAAACGAATGCGCCACTATAATATTTATATCGAGGGTGTCTTTGGGCCCAACAAAAAAGTGATATCTGGTAACTATATAGGGATTCTGTGCTAAAATTACAACATCCTAATCACGGAGAAACTCAGGTATATGCCTTGTATACCTCACAATGCCACCGTCTATGATATGAAATTTATTTTGAGAGGATTGGACGGCGCTAAGCTCTCGATTATCCGTGTGTTACCGATACAGTCTGATAAAATGTTCAGCATCTCCGTTTCCTTGAATGATGACACGAGCAGGCACGGTATCATGTTTACCGACACCTACTCGTTCCTCAACTCAAATTTAGAGTCTTGCCAAAAATCTTAGAGATGGTGGCCATGACACGCCGCTCCTCAAATCTCATCTCACAAGTCTCAGCTACAGTGACAAGGTTCTAGAACTCGCTACTCGAAAAAGGACATTTCTGCTATGAGGCCATCACGTCGGATTCTGTGCTGTATCAAACTGACATTCAATCGCAACAAGACTTTTACAGTTAACTTCAAGGTTAAGGAATTTCTGACTCTGATTATGCTGAAGTGATTAAAATGTGGCAGGCAGCCAACTGCAAGACTTTGCGTGACTACATGTTTATTTATCTGTTAATAGACACACTGCTACTGACCGAAAATTTCCAAAAGCTTTGGGAGATCATGACACCCGACCACACCCTGGATCCCGTCCATTTCGTGAGCGCTCCTGGCTTGCAATGCAAGCTGCTCTCTAAGAGGGCAAGATGAAGCTGGAGCTGGTGAAAGATATCGATCTCCCGAAGTGTCAATAATACACAAGGCGGATTTGTGACTTGGACGAAAGGCCTTACCAAGATAAAAAATCCCGGCAGCAATCTCCAGCAGCAATGTGGGACTTTAACAGTCTTTATTATGGATGCTTGGGTGAGCCCCTTCTCATTGGTGAAATTCACAAGTTCACACCCGGAAATTCAAGCATTCGACTTGATAAACGCTGACTGTTCCGGCGAGTACACGTCCTTTTTCTGTATCGATGCCCAAGTCGGCGACGAAGCTGCACTGAAAACAGACGAGCTGCCACTACTGTTTCATCACAAAGAAGTCAGCTTGGATGATGTTCCGTCCTACACGAATAAACTCTTGTCAGGCTCGGAACATATCAAAAACAGTAAACGAGCAAATCATAAGCTGGTCGCTAGTCATCTGCCCCAAACTAACTACCTCATGGCCCTGAAACTTCTTCAATTACTACTCAGGCAAAAATTGGAAGTCACCATAGCTTATCGAATTTTTCAATATTGAAAAATATACAAAAACGTCAAGGGTCAACGAATTACTTCAAAAAGTCCTTATATAAGCTGCTCTCAAATAGTATACACGGCAAGCTATTTTTCAATTCGCTGAACAGAAGTGTAGAGGCAAAGGTCGTCTGTACCGCCAACGAATTCAGAAAACACGCTGCCAACCCCCTCATGAAAAAACTGCAACGCCATTAACCCCCAAAAAGTCATCATGATCCTCAAGTAGAAAAATGTCCGAATGGTTCACCCACTCCAAGATGGGTTCTACGTGCTTGAGGACGCTAAATCAAAAGTCTACAGCTTCTTTTATGACACTCTGAAACCCAAATACGGTCACAATGTCTTGCTCATCTACTCTGATACAGACTCGTTGCTGCTCAAGTTCAAGGGTGTGGCCGATATTGGAAAGGAAATGCGTAAATCTCCTCTGGCTGAATACATGGACTTCTTCAACTACCCCAAAAATCATCCCTTGTATTATGAAACAAAGAAAGGCTACTGGGACTACTGAAAAGTTAAACAATCAACGACTACCCGAGCGAAATGATTTGTTTGCAACCAAAGGGTTATAGCATGTTGCTCGAATCCGACGTCACAAAATCAGCTGCAAAAGTCATCAATTACCAGACACAAGCCGAAATCAGACATGATCAATACAGAGATATCCATAACCAGGAAATTTGTGCACACTTTGAGACCGTTTACAACATTCGCGCACAAGCATGCCAGCTTCAAACTGCGCGCACTATTCAAAATTGCCTCAGTCAGTTTGAAAATAAGCGCTTCTATGTTAACGAATGCGCAACTCTAGCCTCTGGCCATCCTGACCTTCCCAAAAAAAATATTGAAGTTGAACCTACCGCCACTAATAGGAGGAAGCGATGTGTCTTGGATGATGTCGATGTAAACATGGATTTAACTTGGAAAAGACGTGAGCCTGGCGAGGCGATCTTTGGCGAGTTCACTCGCGGAGAGAGCACATCCAAGTTGTCCGGTTTTATTCTGAAAATGTTCCTAAGATGGAAATGTTCCTAAGATGCTGTAACCATGCTACTATGTAACTATGTAGTAAAGAAATAAATATAAACTTGAACACATGTTTCATTGTTAACTAGATAGAGTATTTATTGATGTATGCAAGCGCTTTGTTGTCCATAAGACGTAGAACCCAGTGCAGGATGCTGGAACCGGAGAACTTTTACGTTCATGTCTCATCCCTGGGCAGTAGTCAATTGTACCAAAACCACAAATCTTCAAGTTTTATAAATAACATATATCCAGCAATGCAGTTACAAGGAGAGTGGAGCGTAGGACTTGTCGAAGTATTCTATAATGACTGGTTCAAGATAAAAAAACACGATGAACAGTATAACATTGTGTTCTATGTTGACTATTTTGATGATAAAGATGTCGGGCATGAAACTGCTTTGTTTGTTCCTAGCACGAATATCTCAGGCAATACATTGGAAGAACACATCTCCGAGCAGCAGAAATCAATGTCAGAAAAAAATTTGTGCGAAAAAGAATCGGTATAGATGAAGAAAATTGTTTGAATATGATAGTGCCACACAACGCATGAAGTTCAACGCCTTTATTCTACAAAACATGCCGCAATTCAAATATACTGAAGCTACACTGAATTGATACTTTGTTGGGGATAGATCAGCTTGTTTAATGGGTGGAACTATACGTAAATATATTGTCCGTGCAGGTTCCGTAAGCAAAAAAATGTCATTTATGAACGATAATGTACGCTGCATAAACGTTTACTCTGATATAATTTCAGGCAACTTTATGAGCGAAAAGCAAGTCAACATTCTTGATGTTATTTCAATTATTAAGTCTTATACATTTACGCGAGCACATGTCATATATAAAAAAATTACAGCGTAGTTAGTCATTTCCATTTCCATCGATCTACGAGATGGTGTTGGGGGTGTCATCCCGTTCAAGGATGGTGGATCGAGCCTATACGTATTACATTTTAAAAGAAGCTAGAGCCATATAAATATAACGCTGTATATAAATAATGTCATTTGGTATCTAGCAATCATGATGGTGGTATATGCATATCCGTCCTATAAACAATACGGAGCTTTATTCTCGAAACGCTACAAAATACGCGATGAAAGTTTGCATGATATCGTACCAGAGGGGTAGCGGATTTTTCTCAATCATGACCAGTCTTGTAAGACGCACATCGCCTTTTCTACGAAAAACTATACTGCCTACAGCTGCCGATTTGGCTCGAATCATGGCACACGATTCATTGGAGCGAAAAGATATGCGAAAATCAACCAAAGAACAGGGGATTGCTACACTGAAGAATGTTGTAAAGAAAGCCATGGATGGAGACAAGATTACAGGAGAAGTAACAAAAAAAAAACGTAAATCAAAGAAAAAGTTGGGGTGAAAGATGGAATCGTGTTGTCCATCATTTGATTACTAATAAATACCATGTACATGCACCATTAACGTTAGTTTTGGATGAGGTTCTAAACCGACTACATGCTTGGCGGATCATCTCTCATCATGACAGGGCCTGTAGCCCCTACGGAAAACTACGAAACGGGCGTGATTGATATGTTTCCGTACGCCAACCAGAAATATTCAATTGAGTCAAGTATCGAGTCGAAATTTGAAAGACATTATCTAAGTACAAACAGCAGCATGTAAGATGGTAGAATTGCCGATTCCCATATCGAGTTTCATTTTCCCAGGTCGAATAATGAAATGGTCGACTTGAGCTCTTTAACAGCAGAAGTGAAATTCCGTGTTAGAACTGCTGATGGAAGCACAATGGCCGCCGCTGCACATGCTACACTCGTTGACGGATTTTTTCATCGCATGTTTCAAAGTCACTCTCTATTTCTAAATGGTGTGCATTGTAAAGGAAATAGTTATTCAGGAGAACTAAATAATCTACGGGCCTTCTCAACCATGAAAAGCTACGATCTAAATAAAAAAGGGCTGAATATGATGTATAAATCACTGCAAACACCCATTCCAGATACCATCGTTGCGGCGAATTTTGCTAATCTCAACACTAGTGAGACCTGGATTTAAGAAAGTGTACGTCATGTTATACATATCAGGGCGGCTCTAAGCTTTGAAGTAGCCGGTAGAAATATTTATCTATTGGATAATATTAGTACGTTCTTCTAACACATGACAATGAAGAATACATCTATATAGTAGACACATGCAAATTATGGTGTAAAAAGGTTATACCATATCTTACAACTTTGCTCGCTCTAAATGAAGCACTCATCAAACATAATGACCTATTTGAATACATGTTTGTTCGACACACTGGTCAAAACTCTGTCTCCATTGATTCTCTCATTAACGGGGTTGTTCCAGATAAAGTAGCCCTATTTCTCATTGATCAAGCGGCACACAACGGTGCATATAATCGCAACCCCAACGATTTCCAACATAACGCGACCACAAACGTTATCTTCGATACCAACATTTGATCAGCGTTTCCCAAGAGAGTGCGCACAAGCATACCAACAAACACTTTCGGCTCTATGAAGGCGGAACAGTTCTCATCTCATCACATGACAAAATTTATTGCAGGAAAGACTATATTTGTTATAGATACAAGACCAACCGACTCTGAAGATGTCATTGACCTCGAGAAAAGAGCAAACAAACGTATAACAGTGAATTTCGAAACTCCACCTACGACGAATAAGATCTTGTTCCAGGTAGGTTATACTCTCGATGTCGTCCAAATAAATTCTGCAAGGAAGGGGTTCCCAACTATCTACAGTAACAATGGATAATAATCAAATTGAAAAAATATCCAGGAGCGATCCAAGTATGAAACGTGCCTGTACAGGATGTTTTGCTGAAAACAGAAAGCCTGTGCATCCAATGAACGGCTACATTATTGTAAACAACGAAAGCAATCCTTATAAAATCGGTCTTTTGTATTCTAATATTTAAAAATGTCAATGAACGTTACATTTTCATTCGTTTGGGTTTAATCTAATAATATATGGAGATGATATAGCTTCGTACTGCAATACTCGTGCAAAAATACAACTTGTACAGCAGAAACCGATCGAAAGTGATCATTATTTGGTTTGTGGAGCGTACTGTCTTCATTTCGCATATTATCTATGTCAAAATATACCCGTCAAAAAAATATTCGACCGGTTCTCCAATAGCGAACGACGTAGAAATGATACCAAGGTAGAAAAATTCATCATGAGGGTGTCCAGAAATCAACATTCGTGCAGGAAGAATATGTGTGGGGTTTTAATCTTTAATACTGCATGTTAATAATTATGTATCTGTTAGATTTATTTTTAATAAAGTAACAAATAAAATATGTTATTATTATCCCTGTACACTCAGAGGACTAGCAATGAAATTGCAGATATACAACATGACAATGCTTCGAATTGCAAGACTGCATGCCCAGCATTGAAAATGCGATAAATACCCTGTACCACAGAGAGCTTATATATGCATAT
>SDVV010025019.1:0-12493 GCA_016164225.1 Gammarus roeselii
TATTCATCTATATATGTGTGTGTGTGTGTATTCGGAACTGTATGCGGTGACCGATATTGCATCTAGCCACTTGTTAATGAAACGTCCTTATACACGGAAATATGACATCTATTACTGTCGTAGTAGTAATGTTTAAAATCACATTTCATGTTCTTCAATGAAGGATGAAGATCAATCTAGAGTTGATAGCATCACTGAGCATGTCAGAGCAGCCGCTGTTAGTGCAACGGAGGCGCTGATCTTCCCGTAATGCCGGCAGATTTCCGCCCCCCGACACTGACTGATGACCCCCTGGTCAATAGGGGCAGGAAAGGGGATCTCCCACTGTGAGCCAGAGCCGAAATACTGAAAGCAAATTGCTGGTACTGATTTGAAGAATAAAATAACGTGTTTTGGACATCAAATGCCGTCGGGTTTAGGAAAGACCAATGAAGGAAACGTCTGATTATCATATATAATAACAGCTTTCGAAATGTAATTATTGAGAAAACAAATGCGGGAATCTACTCGTCGAGTCTAATATATGACAAATAAAGTCGAGTCGTGATAGCCTTCAACTCGGAGTTTTTGTTAGAGCTTAAAATGTTTGGACTATTACTCTCTGTGAGGAGGAATGCTGGAGACTTTTTTAGCCTTGTCTGATGACAAGTTGTTAATGGCGCTCAAGTTGTTAATGGATGACAAGTTGTTAACATATACTCCAACCCTTTTCTGTGAATAATATCGTCGTATACTGAAACAAAACTACATCAAATATTCCAGGATGAACATCCATATTACCAAATGTAAATTACCGACTTAATTTCTCTCATCATTCGTTAGGAGATGCAATGCCCCCATAATTAATCTTCCAAACAATTGAGTGCAAATGTTCTAGTTTTTTTTCCTGAACTCAGTTTTCCTGCGTCAAAAATCAAAGATTTTGCTGGACAGCGTCTTGCTCCATCCCAAACTTGGTCGTAATCATAACCCAATTAGTCAATGATGCTACACCAGAAAGATTGGAAATGTTAGAAAAATAAGTACCGAATGAAGAGAAACTGAATTCGAACAATAAAACAATAAATTTCAGAGCTTTGTAGCGTCAGCTGGCGCACGCCTTGAACGCCCGAGTTATGTTGTCGGATCTTTGTTCTAATTTGCAATGAACCCCGGTGGGTAGTTCAGGTTAGCAACAAAGAGAAAAATGCCAATGACGAATTTTTCTTCATCACTTGCTGAAATACTTGCTGACGAGCGAACTTGAAATAGTGCACGACGGCTCTTATCATGCGGTCAAGTTGGGTTTATTACTGATACAAATGATGCTATGATATTGACTTTTCAATAGAATTTTCTTAATGGATAATGTGCTGTATCATTCCCTCAAGAATTGAATGGTAATCTAACTGCAAACATTTCCATACGTAATGTAAGGAACTTTTTAATTGTAGTGGAAGAGACAAACTATCACGCCACTTTCGATCAAATGTCACCATTTAATAAGTAATATCTACTGTAAATGGTGGAGACAATATAATCATTGTCAGCCAACATGAATCCGATTCTCTGGAGTTTCGGGATAAATTTAAAAGGAGGTAACGTTCCGCGAAAAATTTGGGTATTGTTACATAACCACGTTAAAATCACTTGGAGTTGGTTAACTATAGAAGATAGTCTAGGTAAAAAAGCCTTTAGGTTACAAGTTACCCTCTAATGGTCGCAGGCAACAGGTAGTTGGACGAAACAATTGTGGACCTAAGGTGACAGTGGTTTGACCAAATTATTTAATTTGACTGGTATTCAGAATAGTCGTATACCTAGACTGGTATCGTTGAGTTCTGCGTTCGAAATTGTTGTAACAATAGTATGCTGGTATACTAGTCACGCGCTCGGTGCTGCCATCCCACACGCGAGGCGATACAAAATAGCAGGAAAGATGGGATCACTAAGATTTTCAATAGAACTCTGCCTCAACTCAATGCAAATGCACGAAGTTCCATACATAACGAGTAGGAGTAAGTACAAACAGTTACCAAATGGCGTATAAAGAGAAAACATGATCAAATCTGTATTATTTCATCAGTGAGTGAGACCTTCCGAAGCGGTCACGGCTGAAGGAGCGAGGAGCTCACTTCAACGGTGCTATGCAAGGTGTTCAAAATCACATTTTTTGCAGTATATACTCTAAGAAATATAAGTGATAGAGCCAAGCCTGGCTCCAGGACTTCATCAAGAGGCCAAGGATTAATTTTCACTGAAAAAAATGATACAGGCGTATATAACTGCAATTGGACGCTAAGCTGCTCGCTTACTTCGTCAGAGATAGTTCAATCTTTACAGCTAATGTTCAAAAAGATAAAAGTAACTAACAGTCCAGGCATAATTGGACGCCCTCTGGGTGATAACTCAGCAGTACCTTCCATTTGTTTGCAACACATTCGATTTAATTATTGCTTCTATTTATAGCTGAAAATCAAATTTTGGTTTCAGGGAACTTCATAACAAATTGAATTATTTTCTATATACTCTGATAATTCACATTTTAGAAAAGAAAGCTCCTCGTTATGGTGCTCTGCGCGAGCTTTTAAACTATTTATTTTATTTGATGGTAAATATAAAATTGTTGGGGAGAGATGACTAAAATGAACGCAAAGATGTGAGAAATCAGTTTTAAAATATTTTAAAAACTCAAAATACATATTAAAAATCATTTTGGCATTATAATCTACAAGAGCGTTCAAAAAATGTATTGCACGTCATGATAACCGTATAATTGCCAATGGGTAGACAGTTGTTCCCTAAGCTTTTTGGATGTGTGGTCGTCTCTTGAAAGTATTAATGTTCGAATTTCAAAGTAGACAGTTCCAAATTTACATTCAGTATACAACAATTATAGAGCTCTTATATAAATGATGTTGTAACAACATATTACCAAACAAAATATTGAACAATAGTATAAATTGATCGTTTCAATAATATTAGTTATAAATGATATTCTGGAGTCACTTAACTGAGTTTAAAAGTTCTTACAAGTGTAGGAAGACAACAATAGGCCTATTGGCCCAAACTAGGTTGCCTTTTGATAGCAAGAGGGTTAGTTCTGGAGTAGAACGTCTAAGATGCCTATTGGCCCAAACTAGGTTGCCTTTTGATAGCAAGAGGATTAGATCTGAAGTAGAACGCCAATGAGAGCTTCGTTTGCCATTTCTGTTTTTTTATAACGACGGGAAAGGGAATGGTTTAGCTATGTATCGGCGATTTATGTAGAACTTATCGAGCTGCGACCTGAATGTTTTCATTGTATTGCTGTTTACAACCTCCGCTGAAAGTTTGTTCCATTCTTCGACAACTTTATACGTGAAGAAATTGCGCGTGATGTCGAGTGAGAAATGTTTCGCAATGATTTTTTATTCATTGTTTCTAGTCACTCCGTTTGTCTCTAGAGTGAAAAGGCTCGCTCGGTCGACGATTTCCTTACCATTCATAATCTTCCACACTTCGCCTCTGACTCGACGTTTCTCTAGCAAATAAAGATTGAGTTCACGTAGCCTGTCTTCGTACGATTTATTCCGCAGCGAGGGGATGAGTTTGGTAGCTCTACGTTAGTAGTATAAAGGGTTACGAAACGCAAGTGAATGATTATAGATAGGCGTTAACTAGCGGTGGGCGGGGTAGGGCGCGGTGCATGCAACCTGACTCAACCGGCCGTACGCAGGTTTGCGCAGAAACGGGGAGCGGGGTGAGCGGAGGGTACCGGAACTGGTTTGGTGCGTGAGTCGGACAGACGGAAAGCTTATACATGTTAACGGGTTATATATTTGCATAAGGGTATCAGCATTTCAATGCTTGGGGGGATATTGCAACTTCGTTGCTTTCATATTGCATGTTCAATGCTGTGTCCTCTGAATGTTTTTTGGGGGATATTGACAAACATACATTTATGAGATATTTTTTATTGATAATTACAACTACATAATAATTTACAAGCTATATTAAACGTCAAGACTCCACACATATTCTTATTGCACAATTGTTGATTTTCAGACACGTTCATGATGAATTTTTCAACCTTGATATCATTTATTCGTCGCTCGCTATTGGAGAACCGCTCGATTATCTTTTTAACTGGTACATTTTGACATAGATAATAGGCAAAGTAGATGCAGTAAGCTCCACAGACCAACGATAGATCACTTTGGATTGGTTTCTGTAGTACAAGTTGTATTTTTTGCATGGATTTTATAATACGATGCTTTTTTTCCTCCATATAATTTTGGATTGAACCCAAAGGAATCAAAAAAGTAGCGTTTGTTTTAATTTTTGAACATTAGGATCCAATGTCCCATTTTATTAGGATCGCTTTCGCTGTTAACAATCATGTAGCCGTTCATTTGATGCATGGGCATTCTGTTTTCCGCAAAACATCCTATACAGGCGCGTTTCATAATTGGAACGCTCTTGGATATGTGGTTAATTTGATTATTATCCATGTATACCGTAGACAGTTGGGGGTGACCCTCCTTGCCGAATTTATTTGGATGACACCGAGTGTATAACCTACCAGGAACAAGATCTTATTCGTAGTGGGTGGATTTTCACAGTTCACTGTTATACGTATGTTTGCTCGTTTTTTTCAGGTTAATGACATCTTCAGAGTCGGTGGGTTTTGAATCTATAACAAATATACTTCTTCCTACAGGGAAATTTTGTCTTGTGATGAGATGAGCGCTGTTACGCATCCCTAGAGCCGAAAGGGTTTGATGGTATTCTTGGGCACACTCTCTGGAAAACGATGATCTAATGTTGGTTACGCTCTTTCCGTTTACATCAACAATAACGTTTGTGATATCATTATGCTGGAAGTAATTTGGATTGCGATCATATTCTCCGTTGTGTGCAGCTTGATCAATGAGAAACAGGGCTAATTTATGTGGAACAACCCCGTTGAGAGGGGAATCAATGGAGATTGAGTTTTGACCGGTAGGAAACACGATTGTTTCGACAATAGGTCGATCGAACATGTATTCAATCATGTCATTGTGTTTTGTGAGCGCTTTATTATGAGCAAGCAAAGCTGTAGGGTATGGTACAACTTTTTTACACCATAATTTGCATGAATCAACTAAGTAGATGCATTGTTCATTGTCATGTGTTAGAAGAACGCTACTAGGTTTTGCCAGCTCCAAACGTATATTTACGATGACATTATCCAATAGATAACTATTACTACCGGATACGTCAAAGTTTAGTTGCCTCATCATATGTATAATATGACGTACACTTTCTTGAATCCATGTCTCATTTTCGTTTTGTGTAGTAAAATATGCCGCGACGACGGTATCTGGAATGGGTGTTTGCAATGATTTATACATCATATTCAACCCTCTATTATTTAGATCGGAGCTCTTCATGGATGTATAGGCGTTGAGATTATTTAGTAGTCCTGTATAACTGTTTCCTTCACACTGAACACCATTTAGGAATATAGATTGACTTTGGAACATACGATGAAAGAATCCGTCAACGAGTATAACATTTGCAGCGGCGGCCATTGCGCTTCCTTCTGCATTTCTAACACGGATTTTCCCTTCTGCAGTCAACGAGCTCAAGTCAACCATTTCATTATCCGATCCTGGAATATGGAATTCTATAAAGGAATCGGCAATTCTACCATCATACAGACTACTGTTTGTACTTAGATAGTTTCTTCCAGATTTCGATTCGATACTTGATTCTATTAAATATTTCTTGTTGATGGAGGGGAACATATCAATCACCCCCATTTTATAGTTTTCCGTAGGGGCTTCTAGTCTTGTCATGTTGAGAGATGATCCCTCAAGCATGTTGTCGGTATAGAACCTTCCCCAAAACTAACGTTATTGGTACATGAACACTGGTATTTATTAGTAATTAAACAATGGACGACATGACTCAATCTTTCTTCTATGATTCATCTTCGATTTACGATTTTTCGTTACTTCTCTTGTGATTTTACCTCCAACCATGGCTTTCTTTATAACATTCGTGAGTGTAGCAAGCCCATGTTTCTTTGTTCCGAGTAATCGTGTGACATGTTCCGAGCCATATCGGCAGCTGCAGGCAGTAATATTCTCCGTAGAAAAGGTAATGTGCGTCTTACAAGACTAGCTATGGTTGAGAAGAAACCGCTACCCCTCTGGTACGATATCGGACTTGTGAATCGGTCAATATCATGTAAACTTCCACTGCGTATTTTGTCACGTTTTGCGAATAAAACACCGTATTGTTTGTACAATGGATATGCATATACCACTCTCATGATTGCTTGATACTAGATGACCTTTTTTATATCCAGTGTTATATATATAAGGCTCTAGCTTCTTTTAAAATGCAATACGCATAGGCTAGATCCATCATCCTTGAACGGGATGTTACCGCCAACACCATCTCGTAGATCGATGGAAATGGAATCAATATGACCGCGCTGTATTTTTTTATATATGACAAGAGCGCGTGTAAATGAAAAAGAGGTATTAATAGGAATAACATCAAGAATATTGACTTGCCTGTCGCTCATAAAACTGCGTGAAATTATATCGTAGTAAACGTTTATGTAGCGTACATTATCGTTCAAATATGACATTATCCGCTTTCGCCACCTTCACCGACATTATATTTACATATCGCTCCACCCATTAAATAAGCCGATCTTTCTACGACAAAGTACCAATTCACCATAGCTTCAGTATATCTGTGTTGCGACATGTTCCGTAGAATCAAGGCATTGAAATTTATACGTCGTTTAGCCTTTTCATACTCAAACAATTTTCCTTCATCTCTAACGATTTGTTCTTTTAACAGACTTTTTATTATATTGATTTTTAGCTCGGAGATGTAATCTTCCAATGTATTGCCTAAGATATTCTCTCTAGGAATAAACAATGCTTTTTCATGCCCGAATAATTCATTTCCAGCATTCAAATAGTCTATGTAAATTACAATGTTATATTGTATATCATGCTTTTTTATCTTGAACCAATCATTATAGAATACTTCTAGAAGTCTTACGCTCCACTCTCCCTGTAGCTGTATACCTGGATAAATACTGTTTGTAAAACTTGATGACTTATTGTTTTGATACAATTGGCTACTGCCTAGCGATGAGACATAGACAAAAAAGTCCTCCGGTACCTGCATCCTGCACTGGGTCCTACATCATACTGACAACAAACCTCTTGTAGACAACAATATATACTCTTATTATTAGGGCAATCAAACAACTTTATATATTTTTATTTATATATTTTATATACATAAGAATATACAAGGATTATTCACATTTTTCGAATAATTAGAGGATAAATCTTGCAGACGTAGAGGTGCTTTCATCGCTAGTGTATTCGCCATAGACGGTCTCACCCAGCTTGCGTCTCTTCTATGTTAAAACCATTTCATCATCGATTTCATTAGCCAAGGCACACCACTTCCTCTTTTTAGTGACGGTAGGTTTATTTTCAATGGATTTTTTGGGAATGTCCGGATGGCCATAGGCAAGAGTTGTGCTCGCGTCGAGATAGAAGCGCTTTTTCTCAAATTTACTGAGGCAGTTGGTTCTAGTGCGTACAGTTTGGAGTTGGCATGCTTGCGCACGAATGTTGTGTATTGTCTCTAAGTGTGTGTATGTTTTCTGATTATTTATATCTCTGTATTGTTCATGTTCAATTTTGGCTTGTGTCTGGTAATTGACACCTTTAGCAGCCGATTTTGTTGCGTCGGACTCAAGCATCATGCTGTAACACTTGGGTTGTGAGCAGATGATTCCACACGGGTAGTCATCAGCTATTTCGCTTTTCAGTAGTCCTAGGTGTCCTTTCTTGGATTCATCGAACAAGGGATGATATTTGGGAAAGTTGGAGAAGTCAATGTTTTCAGCCAGGGGAGCTTGACGCATTTCCGCTTCAGTGTCGGCCACGCCCTTGAACTGGTTCATCAACGAGTCAGTGTCCGAGTAGATGAGCGAGACGTTGTCACCGTAGCGTGGCTTCAGTGTGTCATAGAAGAAGCTGTTGACTTTTGCTTTTGCTTTTTCAAGCACGAAGAATCCAACTTGGAGTGGATGAACCATTCGGATATTTTTTTGCTTGAGGATAATGATGACTGTTTCGGGGCCGATGGCGTAGCAGTTTTTTAGGAGTGGGTTGGCAGCGTGTTTTCGGAACTCGTTGGGGGTGCACACGACTTTTGCCTCTAGATTTCTGTTGAGCGTGTTGAACAATAGCTTACCGTTTATACTATTCGAGAGCAGTTTGAATAGGGACTTTTCAAAGGAGTTCGTAGACTTCTGACGTTTCTGAATATTTTTCATGATGAAAGTTATGAAGACCGATTCCTGCTTGATGCAAGAAATTCGATAAGCCTTAGTGATTTCCAGTCCAGAGTACCTGAACAATATGTATTTATTGTAAGTTATTATATTGTGTTATGTATTCTTAGTAATGATCGTTTGATATATGTTGAAATTTGTATTGTTTTTTGGAATTCTGAATCGTTATCTCATACAGTTATAGGAATTTTTAGGATGTTTTAGGTTTGCATCTTCCATACAGCACACTATTTCAGGCATTATTGGTCGGTTATTGCATTATTTTGGTATTTTATTTGTGTATATAACATTCTGTTACGATTAAGCCGTGGTTACTTTTGTTAGAGGAATGTTGATATAACCCTGTTTTTGGACTTGATTGGAGAGTGATTTCATCAGATTTTGTATAATCTATGACGTGTTCGTGTAGAAGTATTCTACATCATTTAGTATAGGTTTCAGTGTATGTTGCTCGCATGTCCTGTTATCCTATTCACGTCAGTTGTTTGGTTGGTTACATGCTTTTTTTCCTCGTTCGTCACGGTTTTTTATGTATGTTGTGGGTATGGTAGAGAATTGATCTTCTCGCATTGTTATAACTCGAGAGGTTTAGTATGTGTCTTTCAGTTTTGTATGATCTTTGTACAGTTTAAATCTTCGATGCAAGGTATTGGGTGTTTTATACATTATCGGAATATCAGGATATATTACGTTTGTATCTGCAATGTAGAACATTATTTCAAGAGTAAATTTGTTACATGTTGTATATTTTTTTCGTGATTTATATATCTTCTTACATCTTGGCAATGTGTGACGTGGCTATTATAGATATAGAAGATCCCATTTGTTACACACTTGGTCTTGCTGTCAGCTTATTGTATGTTTATTGTAGAACCATACTTCAATATTTAGGAGGAGTTTGAGGTGTCCCATAAGCGAAAGCTCGTTGTGCTTATGCCTATTTGTGTAAGTAGACCGATTCACTGTGATGGATACCATTGTTTATTATATTTTTTTATGTTAGTTACAGCAGAGTAGAGAATCTTCTTTAGCTATTTCTATGGTTGTTGTTGTATGATTTTTCCAGGATAATCATAGGAATGTATGTTAAAGAGGTGTAAGTCCGTACTGCATCTTTGTGGAATTTCGTCATTGAACCCTAGCGAGTGTATAGTTTTACGTTGTTAGAAGTCGATTTACTGGGTGGATGGGTCATGGTGTATAGGTGGTTTACACTCTTTGGTTGTCATTTGGAGTTCATTCATGTTCAACGTGAATTTGTAAGTTCATGTGGACGTCGATCTTAAGTTCCATGGGTTTGTTAGAGAGGTTATCCGACAAGCTGCTATTCGTTGTAGTGGTTTACTTAGGTCATCAGTGAACAGATCCCCAGATTTTTATAGTCACATTAATTGAAACTCATGTCAGCCCCATTCTTGACCACTGTACCTGTGTATAGGTTCTTGATTATGTCCAGGATGTGAATTTTCTCGACGTTGTTCAGAGATGATATACTAAACAGATCATGGTACGTCTGAGGTACTGAGGTACTGATGAGAACTGACCTAGTAAAGCAATGTAGAGTTCGTTGTTATGACACGGTGGCTTTGATTTGTTCTACTACAAACATAATATCATGTTGGGTTTGTAATTTGTTATAGAGTTGAACAGGTATCGTAGTAAAAATAACAATATTCACATGAACTCAGTGTTAAATGTCAGATATTTTCGGTATAGCTATTATGTTATTAGTATACGATCTTAGTCATGAACCAGATCACGTGGGATATTGGAGTAGGATTTATCATCTGGGTGTGGTGGGATACACCGTGTATAATAGTTAATCAATGTTGCTTAGAGTAGAGTAGAGAATATTATTTAGCTATTTTATAGTTGTTGTTGTAGGTTTTGATTGGTTATCAAAGGAATATATCTGTATTTGATAGAATGCCGGGTTTAAAATACGCTCAATTGGATGTAATGATCCAAAATATTGTTTTGTTATACCTCTCGACATTGGATTTGGGTCCGTTTCCATGTCGTCTTTGCGAGCTAATCTACCGGATTTATGTAGAGTTAGTGTTAAAATTTCTTCAACAATTTTATGTAAATCTCAATTATGTTATCCACTCGCATGTCTTTACTAGATGCTTATTCCCGCAAGTCTTACTTATATAAATGTTTGTGATACGTTTGCAGTTGTACACCGAGAAATTATTAATTAATTTAGGCTTTGTTTTGAGATTGCATTCCAATTAAGAATATCTGTCCTATTTGAACGTTCACAATATCCACATTAGCATTTGCACTAAATTTTTGTGATGATGGCCGTAAACCTAACTCGTCCTAGCCTAATCTAACCAAGGATTATATTATGTTAAGTATTTCTTCATTGATTTAGGCTTTAGTCTTATCAAATTTATCCTTTTGACTCTGTAGTTTTACCAATTTGTATGCCTATATATATATTTCACTCTGCTTTGTACAAGTTCAGTAGTATCGATTAATTTCAAGTAATATTAGGTGATCGCTCGTTAGTAGACTGAAGAATTGAAAACGTTTATATAAGCTTCCGCATATGTCAGTGATTGTTATGGGTTTTAAAGAGTTAGCAAGTTCTATGTATGGTTTTACTGTAAGATTTTTTTTTGTAGTGTTGGATGTTTTGCTCCTACCATTTTCGTCTATTATAACGAATACTGAACAAATCCCCTCCTACATATTTACTACAGATCTGTTATGTAAGGTTCGTAGTCAACTAGATCTAGGATATAAACCATGTCTGAGGTACATAATTAGCAAAATATATATAAATGTACGACAACATAGATCAAATTTAAAAAAAAAAAAAAAAGGTTCCCATACACTGCCAAATACATTTATACCTAGAAAACCTAACCTATTCTAACCAAGAGTCATGTATTTTCATTCAAGTTTGATGCTTATGTATGATATTGATATGTATGAAACTCTTCACCTGGGCTGTATATTTAACATATCAAGAGCAGTTTGAATACATTTCTGCAATTTGATCCAGCAAATATCCTTTTGCAGATGTTTAGATTCCAGATTTTTTGTCGATATCTCTGTTACATGTTTGGATGAGACTCAGCAGGTAGGATCCAAGAAAACTAATGCACTTCAATTTGTTGAACTTTTTTTAATGTGGAACAGTTTCACGCGATTTAGTCATTATTTTGTGCGATGTCTTGATCAAATCCCCTCATCACGGCTCTATTCTACGTATATATTTTTAAATGTCACACACCAGGTATACACATTCAGGGGCGTTAGCGTCATAGTGTCGGCACATGTGTTGGTTGACACAATGCATATATACAGGGTCGTTTGTCGCACTGTGTCGGCACATGTTTTGACATAATGCATATATACAACGGGCGTTAGACTCACTGTGACGGCACATGTGTCGAAACCATGTACGCATTTACACACATTTTGTGCAAAATAGGTTATCATACACTGCCAGGAGCATCAACACCTAGGTAACTTAACCTAGCCTAACCAACTTAACCAAGGATTTTGTGTCATCGTGCGAGATTTTTCCTGCATACGTATAATACTTATTCATTGATTTATGATAAATTCATATCGAATAACTCCAAATGAATCTACATTTTTGATCTATCATTTATATTTTTAAATACACTTTCAATTTTTATCAAGCAAATTTTCATATATTTTCATATGCAAATTACATCGTGCGTTTTGACTGTTATCCCTATTTTCACATGGTTCTTGATTTCACATGTTATTCACACCCATCAGAACCTAACCTAACCTTATGTACGGTATTCAGTCATTATTATAAACACATAAAGCCCTCCGCACGACTCTAAATATCACTTTAACATATAGGTTATTTACAGTACTGGAAAAATTATTATGGATTTTTGAGATTTTCGGTATTTTTACATAAAAAGGTGAAATAAACACAATTTATGTATTGATATATGATTTATTTCATATTATTTATGCAGAACGAGTATTTCAGTAGTCTGTTTGCCCTCCTTTAGCAGACTTAAGGGCTTGTACCCGTTTAGGCATGCCACGAATTAGTGTCATGCACAAATCCTTGATTCTGTCAGAATGGAACCAAACTTTTATGAGGCGTTCAAAAAGCTGTTTTTTGGTTGTAATGGGGACTTCATG
>SDVV010025020.1:0-12493 GCA_016164225.1 Gammarus roeselii
GGCGTCATAAGGTGTGAGGCGTCATAAGGCGCGAGGCGTGATAAGGCGTGAGGCGTCATAAGGTGTGAGGCGTCATAAGGCGCGAGGCGTGATAAGGCGTGAGGCGTCATAAGGCGCGAGGCGTCATAAGGCGCGAGGCGTGATAAGGCGTGAGGCGTCATAAGGCGTGAGGCGTCATAAGGCGCGAGGCGTGATAAGGCGCGAGGCGTGATAAGGCGTGAGGCGTCATAAGGCGTGAGGCGTCATAGGGCGTGAGTCGTTTGCGAAGGCCTAGTCGCAGTTTACGTTCCCTGGTATGACTGTTCAACATCAAAATCGTATCATAATAGTAATGTAAAGTCATATCATAATCGTTTTGTAAAGTCATATCATAATCGTTTTGTAAAGTCATATCAAAATAGTAATATAGAGTCATATCATAATCTTGGTGTGAAGTCATGTCATAATCTTAATGTAAAGTCATATCATAATCGCAAAGTAAGATCATATCATGTTAGTAATGTAGAATCACATCCTAATCGCAATGTACTATCATGTCAAAAATGTTTTTGAACGTTTAATTTCGAAATGAAATAAATAAGATTCATTTTAATTATTTGAATCACTTCATCTGTTCCATGAAAGGAAATGGATGCACGCCTGTTCTTTTCTTTGATATTGTTGTAAAGATTACACGGTCGAAGAGTTAGGCTGATAAACACAGCTCTGTTGATGTGATTCATGCGAACAAGTGTAATGAGATTGGACAAACATAAATACGTTTGACAAAATATGCTCGATTAACAAAACAGGAGGAATTCAAAATATACTTTCGTATCTCGCTTTACAACGTTATTGCACAGCGAGCAGGAGTCCCGGAATGCATTTACTGACTTCGTTCATGACAATATTTACCCACATTTGTTGCCGGCAGCAAATCCAATCTTGAGCAGAAGTATTGTGCCCACTAAACTGTTTATCAGGTCGAGAGCGCCTTCCGGCCGGCAGAGCCCCGTCCCCCGTCAGTACCTTGGGGTGAAGGGCGGGCTCCGTCCCCTCAATGCCTGTGGTGAAGGAGAGGGCTCCGTCCCCGTCAATACCTTGAAGTGAAGAGACGGGTTCAGTCCCTCGTCAATGACTCGGGGTGCAGGAACGGGCTCCGTCCCCTCAATACCTTGGGGTGAAGGGGCGGGCTCCTTCCCCGCCAATACCTCGGGATGAAGGGGTGGACTCCATTCCTGTCAATGCCAAGGAGTGCAGGGGTGGGCTCTGCTCCCCGCCAACCCCTTGGGGTGCAGGGGTGGGCTCTGTACCCGTCAATACCTATAGGCAAGTGCCGGCCCTGTTCTCTGTCAAAGCTTCGGGGTGCAAGAACGAGCTACAGAATTGAAAGCAGATTGCTCCCTCTTATGCCAGAGGAGACGAGAATGAAATGGTATTCGTTCGTCACTCGAGATTGCAACAACAGCCAATTCCCTTATGTAGTGTTACAGATGAACGAATGAATATGCTTATTCACTATTCCATCATTTATTGAAGCTCTGTTACGTAGACAAATTTAATTGAGCCTCAGCTGCATTGCATATTACTGAATATATCAATAACCATATCAAAATTGAATACATTGTGGCAAGATCGAGTGTTAACAGAAGTGCTTTATAGGGCTAAAATGTCACTAGGTGCCCTTGAAGGGTGAACGTATAATCCTTATTAATATTTTTTTTGTCATCTTGACGAATGAAAAAATATATAGGTAAGCGAGGAGCACCTTAACCTCACCGTTGATTTTCTCCTATATGTCAGTCTGAGTACCACAGTATGACAACGTAAATATATTAATGAAATAAAATAAGATCGACCAAACACAAATGGGAAGTTAACCTCCTGGAACAATAAATTCATGCACAATTAATCTAAAAAAAGCTATAATGACGAGATAAGAACATACAATATAACTCAGTTATTAGAGCTTTATATGAACGGTAGGGTGGGGCATCTTACTTTCCTGTCTGAACAGGAGAACACGACTCTGCGAAACATGTCATGCCGAAGGAGCTGTCAATCTAAGTTTAAAATACTGAATAAATATGCACTATATCCAGATGGCATAAGGTGTCGACATCTGACTTTAGAATTTTCTATATAATAATTGGTATTAATTCTATACAGATCTACAGCCTAATTAATTGGGTGTCAGAGAATGCAACGGTATGGGTGGGTCTGTGTGAGTCAGATAGCCACTGCCAAAACAAACACACAAGCCAAAAATTTGTATTCAAACGCAACACGGTATGATAATCATAATTTTTTTATTTATTCATACACAGATTTTATGTTCTTCGTTTGAAACAATAAATTTATACATAGTAAATCAAAAATAGGTAAAATTACAAGCTTAGAACTTGTAACTAAGTAGTTGGAGCTGTGTGCAAGCGGTAGGAAGCCATTTTACTATCCTAGCTGGACATACGAACACGGCTATTGCCTAAACATGTCATGTCATGAGAGCTATAAGGGTAAGTTTTAATGTACACAGTAGATATGTACTGTACCCTGTTGACATAAGGTGTTGCGATTTGACAAGGGGATCATTTATATGACAATTAGTTAGAGTGAGAATTGCTAACTCAGCAGTACAGCGCCTAATTTATTGGGTTGCAAAAGACTGCGACGGTTTGAGTGGGTCTATGTGAAACAGAGAGTCACTGACAAAAAAACAGAGAAAGTATCAATATTATAATATATAATCAACTCGAAAAGGTTTCTTCGTACACGAGTTGTGTGTTACTCTTGAGGAGCGTTGAGCTCCCTAACGTGTCACGACGAAAGAACCATCAAGATAGGTTTGAGGTGCACAAAAAGTATGCATTGTATTGCATTCTTGGGGACCAATAAAACAATGCACACATATGCACAGTAGTTCTACATTAGGTATAAGACAACACCTAAACATGCGCAATAAATCTAGAGGGCGTGTAATGATGAGCTATCGCCATCAAATCGGATACATTAGCAATATTCAATTATAACGTTTAGATATTCATAATTCATATTAGCTCACTAATACGTTGGGTATCAAAGGATGTTAGGGTACACTAGCAATATTCAATTATAACGTTTAGATATTCATCATTCATATTAGCTCACTAATACGTTGGGTATCAAAGGATGTTAGGGTATGTGTGGGATGATGGGAGTTACAGAACTCATACACAAACGGAATGGTATTATTGTTTCACCTTAAATCTATCCAGAGATAAACACATATTTGAAATTCATGTGAAGATGAGTGAGGACCGTAAGGCGTTCATGACATCGTGTGACCGGGTAAATGAGTCCGAGAATGGCCAGTAGTGTACATCTTACTCTCCTAGCTGAGCAGGAGTACGAACCCTTCCGGAACATGACGCGGAACAGAGGAAATAAGTGAGTAAATTTGAAGCACACAATGAATGTTCGTTATGTCAGACATCATTCCTTTATATAAATCAATTAGTTGATTATCTGAAAATACATTTGGTATCAAAGAGTGTCAGGTTTGGGGTGGGTCTGTATGAATTGGAGAGCTACTGCCCATCAGGCCTGTGTGATCCCGGCCAGGCATATTTACAGTGACGATGTGCAGGAGATCCCTGTCGTTATGTGATGATCCGGGCCGCAATATTTACAGTGACGCTGTGAAGTAGATCCCTGCCGTTATGGGATGATCCGGGCCAGGCACATTTACAGTGACGATGTGAAGGAGATCCCTGTTATTATGTGATGATCCTGGCCGGGCATATTGACAGCGACGATGTGCAGTAGATCCCTGTCGTTCTGTGATGATCCAGGCCGGGCATATTTACAGTGACGATATGAAGGAGATCTCTGTCGTTATGTGATGATCCGGGCCGGGCATATTTACGGTGAAGATGCGCAGTAGATCCCTGTCGTTATGTGATGATCCGGGCCGGGCATATTTACAGTGACGATGTGCAGTAGATCCCAGTCGTTATGTGATGATCCGGGCCGGGCATATTTACAGTAGCGATGTGCAGTAGATCCCAGTCGTTATGTGATGATCCGGGCCGGGCACATTTACAGTGACAATGTGCAGTAGATCCCAGTCGTTATAGGATGATACGGGCCGGGCATATTTACAATGACGATGTGCAGTAGATCCCTGTCGTTATGTGATGATCCGGGCCGGCATATTTTCAGCGACGATATGCAGTAGATCCCAGTCGTTATGTGATGATCCGGGCCAGGCATATCTACAGTGACGATGTGACCTAGATCCCAGTCGTTATGTGATGATCCGAGCCGGGCATATTTAAAGTAACAATGTGCACTAGATCCCTGTCGTTATGTGATGATCCGGGCCGGGCAAATTTACAGTGACGATGTGCAGTAGATCCCGGTCGTTATGTGATGATCCGGGCTGGGCATATTTACAGTGACGATGTGCAGTAGATCCCAGTCGTTATGTGATGATCCGGGCCAGGCATATTTACAGTGACGATGTGCAATAGATCCCAGTCGTTATTTGTGATGTAGAATTAATTGCTTTAAGGAAGTACGGAAGTATTACAAATGAATTTAATTATACATTTTACTATCGGGGTTAAAATTAAACTGAAAAACAAATGGGCTAACATAGAAGTGCGAAAGATTCAGTCGTGTTTTACTATCCAAGGCTCGTTCGTTCTCGAAAGTAAAATGAATAACTTTCCGGACCAGAACAATTCGAAGTCAAAAGAACAGAACGAGCTGAGGGGAAGTTACAGGATTCGGCAATAGTGCAACCGTATTTTAATTAACAGCTTCTATTTGTTCGAAGAAAAATACAAAGAGAATCATGGGAACACAGAATGTAATGTTATGTTCGTGTCTTGTTGACAGAGTGATGGTGTTGATGCTCAGCGCGTGCTGCAGAATATAGTTTTTCGTTAAAAGTTTCATGTTTATCGACACCAACTGCTTCACCCTATCAGCCCCTACCGACGGGTAAGCAATAGAATGGTACATTTCGGCTTGAAAGAAGCTACGGTAGTGCAATCTCGAATGTAAGCCGGTAGATTGTTGAAGCATTTTGGACCTGAAAGAGTGAAAGCTTTAGCAACAGTCTCTGTTCTTATGAACTCGGTGTCAATATTATTTTCGTTCCGTGTTGATCGTTTACACACCGAAAAGACGACACAACACCGTTTGAATGTAATAGCTATTTCTGAACTCGATCATGGATGTTTAGCTTTCCAAGTTACCTTAGAATACGAATCACGTGACCACTCATTCTGAAGTTCCCATCGTGGGAAAGTTTCGCAGTAAAGTTCAGGCTGCGTTGAATGTCTGGGAATAATATTTTTGTGCATTTATCCCGTAAAGTAGGGCAATAATTTCAATATGATAAAATCAGAGTATTGACTTCAAAAAGTCTGATGTTTTCGCTCATTCAATAAACCACAAAATTGTCAGGTACTCTCCGCGTATTTTCTTTCGATTCTAGAATAATGCCCTGTGTTTTATTTCAATTATTCATTAATGTGAGTCAACGCTGTTACTGCATCTTTCTTAGCAACAATTGAACATCATCAGCATATAATGTAGTTCTGACGTTGCCGAGATGGTTTCCACAGTTGGTGTCATTAGCCAGCGAAATGAAAAGAAACGGCCCGAGAAACGAGCCTTGAAAAAAGTACTCATTCCCGTCTAACACGACATAATGGGACCGATGCTTGAGGTAGCATTCGAACCAAAATGTTTGAATGTTAAGGTTTGAGAGTTTTTTTTATCAAATTGTCGTGTATTACAGTCCAATGCATTTGAGAGCTCCAGAAGCACGAGTATTGATAGACTGACTACGTCTATGGCTTTGTAAACGGTTTGGCGATTTTTAGTAGTGCGCGTCCAGTGAAGGTCTGCCGTCAGTGAGCATACAGACAGTCATTGATCAGGTTTGCCTCCTCTAAGTAGTCAAGGAGTAGACGTGCGATAATCTTTTAAGCGAATTGATGAGCGCTGTGATGAGCGGGTGTTTCCTATTTGAGGGGAGGTATCTGTTGCAATGGATGTGCTAAAGAGCAGCTGGAGATATGGCAAAATAGTTTCTAACCCGTTCATGAGGTACTGTAAAGCTATGCCTCGTCACCACATGAATTGGGATTGTTATGAGCGTTACCTGCTCACCGGGTTATGAGATGACTTATGCACCACCGGGGTTTCGCGTACAACCGAGTTGGATTATGCACTACCGGAGTTTCGCGTACAACCGAGTTGGCTCATGCCCTGCCAGGGTTTCGCGTACAACCGAGTTGGCTAATGCACTACCAGGGTTTCGAGTACAACCGAGTTGGCTTATGCCCTACCGGGGTTTCACGTACAACCGAGTTGGCTTATGCACTATCGGGGTTTCGCGTACTGTTATGAACGGCCTCCTCTGGCACAGATTTATAAACTTGGCTAACCGAACATTACCGCAAGAGGTGCGTAGTTTGTGTCCCTAGAAACAGTGTAGGCCTTAGGCCTGTTAACCATAAGCTCAAGTTTCATGGAGGTTCCTTGCCTAGCATATATTTAATTCCCCTCCGATGTTTGTTTAAGAAGAGGCAGGTGGCTCCTTGGCAGATCGTGTAACGTAGGAGACATTGACGAGTGAGGGCCATCTGCGCACCCTGAAAATCTCAGTGTTAGTGATAGGGGGAGGGGAGACTAGATCCCATAACACTGTTTAGCTCAGGGGTATCATAAATGGTGAACAATAGATGGGAGGAGCCAACAAAATCCGTTAAAAGACTCAATTGTCGAGTACCAATGAGGTCTGGCTTTTAGAAGGCCCGCCTTTTTAGCTGGCCCAAAAAGGTGAATTATTCCCTGATTGGAGGATACCCTCATATTCATGAACATGGCCCTCCCACATATTATTCAGGGCAGCCCCGAACCATAGAGGGCAGAGACAGAGACTCTTGCCAGCAGCGACAGAGCACAGACTCATACCTTCGGGCACAGCCATCGGCTACAGACACTTGCCTTCGGAGACATCTATCGGTCAGACTCGCTCGAGCACCTAGGTACCGCCCTCGGACGTAGCCCCCTACTCTACTCTACGCTCGTCTTACACCATAATACAATTATTCGACCTGCCGTGCATTTACACTTTTGTTACTCTGTGTCCGTTATGACAATCAATTTTATATTCAGTACTCTATTGATAGAGTAACTTTTGTCTAGTTACCTGTTACAAAAAGACAATTATAAAACCAATGTTTCATCATTCCAACCTTGGTTTACCCAATTATCGCAACCTTGGAAGCGCTAACATAACAGTACAACCGAGTTGGCTTATGCACTACCGGGGTTTTGCGTACAACCGAGTTGGCTTATGCACTACCGGGGTTTCACGTACAGCAGAGGAAATGTTGTTAGGTTTGATCTGCTTACCGAGCCGGTGACAATATTTGTTCTTTCTTGTGAGTATGAGTTGTAATTAGAAGGCTTGTGCACTACCAGGTTTCGCGTACAACCAAGTTGGTTTATGCGATACCGTTTTTTCGCGTACAACCGAGGAAATTTTGATCATTATCTCGTGCTTTCCAGCGTTAGCGAAAACGTATTCGAAAGATTCTGCTGCTTTTTCAGTTTTCTTTGTTGAAAGATTTTTTGGTTTCTTGTGGAGTACAATGTTCCTAAGGACGTCTCAAGTCTGCTGGGGTTGTTTATGCTTTATCTAGATAAAAAATGTGTGCACTTCTCTCTATTATGCTTGTTTGTTTTCATGCACGTTTCTTTGTGAATTTGTAAACACTTCGTAAAACATTTATAACACACGATTCCCCTGTTGTAACGGAAATACCCGGCATTTCCTAACCTGTGTGTTTCTGCTTTATACTTGCGGATTAAGTACCTATATTGAAGCTATCAATTTCAGCACATGCCATATGCTAATACCTACTGATAATACACTTTAACTTGAGAGTTACATAGGAGCTCATTACCTTGCTCACTTCCAAGCTGACTCTTACCTCATCACTGGCTGGTGTTTGACCTGGGATACCTCGTCTTCACTGGAACCTGAGAGTCCTGCAGATAGGTCTGCATGACACAAGGCTTAAGAGGAACCTTCGTTGCGCACTTCACTTTTCACACAACAGTCACAACACCTATTAATAGTTCTATTTACTTATTTACCCGTCTAGTGGCTAGTATTACGACTGTGTCCCCGACAAGCTGTTTTTAATTGGTGTGGAACAGTGGCACGTCCTTCCTATTACTGTGTTTGTCGTCACTGGACCAGTCATACCATCGTTCAATATAGTGGTCTGTACGGCGTACTCCATCGAGTGTGAGTAAGTAGTAAATTATAGCTAAGCGGTGCCTACCGTCGCTAATGAAACTTTATTCTGAAATTCACAGTCCAATCTTCTTAGGTTGAATTCGATTGAGCCGTTTCCACACAGTCTCGAATACCCTATTTGGAGTAGCAATTGTTTGGACCATTCTGTAAATCTTGATTGCTGTTCAAACTGCCGAGGACTCTATCTAATCTAATCACATAGTTGGCTGCTAGCTAAGTTCAATTGTAAATATATATTTTCAACAGTTCATGATTTTTCATTATCCATTCCAATTACTCCACCCTAATCTGCTGAATAAATAGAATGCCCTTCAGGCCCGTTGTATAGCTAATTCAAATCATCATTAATTTAACAATTGGAAACCCGTTCATGTGGTCCAGATTCCCAACTCCTTGGAAAGTCTTCTGAGTCTCGGCGTCATTTCGTTTGCCTTCCCCTTCTATCGTAGTCTATTCTTTATCTGGGGTCCATTATCCAGTTCTATTTCCACTACTTCTTAGTGTTCGCCCGACACGTCTGCCGGAGGCAATTGTTAGGTAAGCTTGCGGTTGGTTGCCACTCTTTTCTTTCTGTACTCGTGGGCTGGTGGAAAAGAGACCCCAATCAAATCCAATCAAATTTAGGTAGAAAACCGTTTTTCTTAAAACTATTTGCTCTAAACATTGGTTAAGGCAAATCCTCGGGGTCATTGGTCGATCAGTTCTGACTGGGTAGTAGACTGGAGTGTTAGTTGGGCTTTAGGCTTGGATGGCCCACCTCGGCTTGATAAGGAGAATCGACCATTTGAGTTGTGAGTGTTTACACAACAGTAAGTAACCAAAAGCTGCCCAAAAAAAGGCATGCAAATAAATAGAATAGTTAGCAAAGTCAGGCATCCATTCAGGTGACCAGACACAAGTAGAGTAGGGCACAGTTAATGACGGTCCGACTAAAGTAGGAGACAGTTAGACTGCTCTCAGGAACAGAATAGATAAATCAATAATAAAAAGTAGATCACACAAATCTAAATATTAGGCATAGAATAATAGCCTTAGGAGATCAGTAGCTGAGTCAAAAAATAGAGCACCATATTGACCAATGCCAGTTGAGACAAAATTAGTAATGTAGTGGCTTGACAGGCTGCAGCTACACCAAATAATTACATAATTAAGGCAGCACATATGCATAATTAAAACCACACAAATTAGAGGAATCACTAGGCAGTAAATCATTCAATATGACTTGATGCAGTCATTAAGGTACAGAAAAAAGATAATCAAAGCAGAGCTTGTTAATACGTCTTTAGAAGATCACAAGTAATTATTGCATAATTAACATCAAAATATGGAAGTCATAAATATAACAATAGCAATAACATCATGATATAAATATAATTCTTCTGTTGTCAATCTCATCAGCATCCTATTTCCAGTGGTGTATTTTATAGGATTATTACCTGCTGTTAAAGCATAATTTACTGGAATAACATTTGTGTGCAGAATGAAAAATCTTCATCTCGTATCAACTGTGACAATTTTAATTCAAATTCATTATCCATTATTTATATGATCAGGTCTTGAAATTTATTTTCTATCCTGTTTACTATTTCTTCACAGTCAGGGATGAAGATTCTTTTACAGTTTACCCCACAGTAATTAACCCTACAGAACACAATGCAGTGTACTAGTTCAACAACCACTATATGTTCCTGCCATATGTTGCTGGTTGTTCTGGTGTGAACAGGACATAGTTGAACGCTTATTATATTTTCATAGAGGGCTGGTTCTACCCCAAGGATTTCCACAACACTGCTAAATCGTTGCTATTTCAGTCGATGTTATTTTGATCAGCAGTTCGTTGGTTTGACCTTTCAGTAATCTCAGATTTTTTTTCGATTGAGTTCAGGAGTCATCCAGCTGACTGGAGGGCGAAAATGGCCGATTGAATAACCCCATCGTCCGAATTACGCATGTTGTTATGCACTGCTACTCTGTTACATATGTCTTGTTTCAGTGAATCTCGTGAGTAGGTTTATTTTGTTTTATACGTCAGTATAACTGGGTTCCGCTTTTATTGACATACAGTGAACAGGCAGCTTATTTCTTTGTGGTCGTCAAGTGACTCACAGAAGATCGACTGTTCCTAACTACATGATCGAGCATCGAGCTACTGTCTTTTGTGTATCAAGTGTGTATCCTCAATCGGCTACCCCAGATTTTGTCTTTTACCATTCGACCAAATTTATCAGGTTTTAATTGATTGTAATTGAAATCTCCCGACACCTACATGTTCTCATGGGGATTGGATTCACTGTAACTGAATGACTGATTGCTGGCTTTGGGTGGTCTCTAAATAGCCCCGATAAAAATGGGATTTGGTTTTTCTTCATTGGACGGTGATCCAAACATCATGAACTTCGTCTCCTGTTTCCGACCGTTTTCAATGTCCTGGTTATGTATATATTTTTGATATAGATACTGGCGCCGCCTCCTCTTTCACCTCGCTCTTTTCTGAACAGTTCTTACCTAACTATCTGAATGAAGTTGTTGTTTAGACAGGGTACCAGCCACGTCTCAATGAGTTCGACTATATTAACATTTTAATCAATTAGCATTAGTTTCATCTCAGATAATGTGTTTATTATTCGTATTTTTTCCGTTTGTTTTCCGAGGTTTGCCAGTTTTATTGCGTGGCTCACGATGAGGCCAAGTGGTGCTCGGTTGCGCTACGATCACTATCGTTGTGATTAATGTTGCTCTCGTTTATGACCGCGGTGCTGCCTGTGATGAAGTCCTGGCTGTCGGGGACGCTGACACTAGTGTCCTCTGCGTAGATGCATGTGTCAGCTGCATCATGCAGGGCGAAAAATTTATTGGAGCAGAAGTTAGGATCATCACGCGTTCTGTTTGAATTGGAGGATTTAAAGTATTTCTGCATGTGACTACCTGCACTCTAATGACTGTCCTTTAGGTGAACGAATACCTTGATACCTGACTGATTGCTATTCAAATGTGGCTTATGGACCTTATTGTTGCACGTCTTCCTGGGCAATGTCGATCTAAAGTCCCAGAGCATTGATCAACCTTATGGGGACCAGGCCTCCCAGGGATCGATAATAGTTTATGTTGTAAAAATACTGTTCCACATTCAGAGATGGGCATCGGTACAAAAAATTGCTAAGGCGATACCGGTACTGCGGTACATCAAAATCATATAAGGCGATACCGGTACCCGATACTTTACAAATTCTCAAGGCGATACCGGTACCCGATATATGTATCGGCGATACATGTATCGCGGTACATTACCATTATATTTTATATCGGGAATAAAAACATTCAAAATGATTAAACAATGAACTGACGTGAACATTTTTTATTTTATTGATTCAAACCACTCAGCATGTGATCAGAAAAGGAAGATTCACTCTACATTGATTTGAAATAATGAGTATATGATTAGAAGAAGAAGAAGATTTACATTGCATTTATTTTGATCACTTAGCATAGGAACAGGAAAAAAAGATTCCCATTACATTGATTTGGATCACTCAACATGTGAACAACAAAAGAGAAATAGCATCAAATCGATTTGAATCAATTTGCATGTGAACAGAAAAAGAAGATTCGTATTAAATTGATTTGAATTATTTTCCATAAGGACAGAAGAAGATTCATATTACATTGATTTTAATCAATTAGCATATGAACAGGATATTTGATTTGAATCACTTAGCATTTGAACATAAGATTCACATTCCTTGATTTCAATCACTTAGCTTATTACATTAGGTGAAATTGGAATTGCCCTTCAAGAAAACGAGCTGACTAAACATTTGATCTGACAGCCTATTTCTCTTAGAAGCGTGAATGTGACCGGCAAGACTGAAGAGTCGTTCAACAGGAACTGACGAGGGAAGCGGAGTGTTATATTTTCTGAACACAAGGCGAACTCCGGGATACTGCTCGAGGCTGCCAAGAGCGTGGGATCCATCCTGGAGGTACTTGAGTGCCTCCATTTCTGAGCAGTCTTGGTTAGGAGACTGTGCATCGGAATAACCCTCGTAATCAAAAAATCCATCAGCGCTCCCATCAGACCTATCATCGTGGTTTTCGAGGTGTAGTTCTGGTTGGGCCGTTTGCTCGATCACATTTTTGATAGCACTAACCAAAATTTCATGAACTCGTTTTTTGGTGAGCGTCGTA
>SDVV010025021.1:0-12492 GCA_016164225.1 Gammarus roeselii
ACAGTGGAAATATAAGTCAAAAAATATTTTTGGATAATGTCGTCGTTCAAAGTACAGTAAATAAGGAAATTCATATAATATTGGCAAATATTTCATTCGAATTTTACATGCCTTGTTTTTTTGATGGACGTCTTAAAGATGGCAATGTTCGATCAATTCGCAACCTGCTCAAGTGGCCAAGATAATGTGGATTGCTATTACCATGACTATTTTTATTCGAATAGTTGATTTATTGAGTGGCAATCCAGTTTAATCCTGCAGGTACGGTGAAATAAACTTCCCAGCTACAGTGAACACTCGGAACAGAACAGCTGCTCTTGTTACTTATGAAAAACTTCACGGAACAGAAGTGTTTGAAGGGCCTGATTCTGCCCGTCAAAAGGTCCAATAATTGAGTCTGCTTCAACGATTTCGTCTCGCATTTGCGCACATTTTTGTTTCAGTACACATGTGGAGTACGTTGGGCCTGACACATTTTCTGAGGCAATAAGATCATCTGTCGGCATCAAATCATGATCACTTCACGCTGGAGTCATAACCTTACGTCAGGGTCATAACCTCACGCTGGAGTCATAACCTCACGCCAGAGTCATGTTCAGAACTGTTTGAATGAATGAGGCAGTAACAACTTTTATCTGACTGACAAATTGCAATAAAAGAAAGTAGTAAAATTTACGTTTATGTTCAGGTCATAATATTTGGTAACAGTCTCTAGTAGGCGAGTTGGACAGTTTCAAGAGGTCGTATATGGCCAGGATCGAATCTGCACCGTTCCATCGAATAAGATTAGGCTACATTTTCCGGCGCTAAAGTGTTGATGAGGAAGAGGACTGGAAAGCAAGTAAGCTGAAGATGATTCAAGTTACGTGACATTATAATATCTAGAAGCAAAGCTTAATGTAGATTCAAACATGATCGGTCGATATTTTTCCTGCCTAGTCATGTCAAGGCAATGTTTTTTTTATCGTAGGTATGTTAATTACACAACAAATAAAATATATCATGATCATAAAACATATTTTTGTGTAGTTCGGACATTATCCCATATCACATAACTTGGCTACAGTTGGGCAGCAGGATTTGAATAGCTTTGATCTCCACATCTTATTGTAATACACAGTAATTTACATTCATTTGTTATCAGTGGTCTGTACCATATAGACCCTCCCTTAAATAAGCTTGAATTGTCTTTATGACAGGAAACCTTTGCTTACCAGGAGCGATGTGGTCGCACTGGTTGAATCTTTGAAGGAATGGTCGGAAATGGATGAATTATGTTGAAGGACTTGAACCAGTGCCCATTATATTCCCAAATATATGCTGATTTAAGTGATATTTGTGAAAAATTTCGTTGTATTTAAATCTCAAGTAGTCATGGAGCTCAATACATTCTACTGTTCGACTCTTATTGTAAAGTTTCTTCTTCTTGACATCTGACACTGGAAACGATAAATAGGTTCTGATTCTTAACACACTATTTGGTCCTCACAGAAGGTATCCCTCTCACGCGCAGCGTTTCCTATAACGTGGCATGCGGTATCCATGCAATCAAAGCCAGATGTCATTAATGGCATATCGCATTTTTATTCTAACATATTTTATAGACCATTTGAAATGCAATACATTTTTTAACAAGAATGAATATTATTTTTATAATGTGCAAACTGCGGTGATCTCAGACGGTTTAATGATAAGTGTAATTTGGCCAGGACGGGCACATTCTTTTCGTATGCCTAACAGATAAGGCGAAAACTGGCATTGGTAAAAAACAACCACAATCGGTGAACGAAGATGGCGTTCGAGGGCATGAGATAAGAAAGTATTTTTTTTTCAAGCTCGAACATCGTCAGCAACCCAACGCCAGTACAAATAATTACTATGCTATCTAACATAAAATGATAACGAGGAGGAATAAATATTTCACTATTTATTCATGGTAATATCTCACATCTGCCGGCATTTCTACCGTACAATCGTCGTTAATTTCCGACACCTCATCAACCATCGCTCCTGAAAGACTCTCAATAAGCAGCCAGTCACTGACTAATGAGAACCTATTGAAATAGCCAATACACAAACAGCTTCAAAGGTGATCTTCCACCGCAGTACCTGAGGCCTAATTGGATGGCCGATCGCTGTATTATTAGGAACTTAGCCTGGTTCGTTTTCAAACGTGGTGAAATTAATTCTTAGTCAGAATACAGAAGGATTCAACAATGAAGAAACAGGAGTATAATATTATTCCCAGAGTGTGATCCTCTAATTGAATAACATTTGCAAATGAGAGGTATTAATCTTGTAGATTTCGATGAGCCTAAAGGTTTTCGGCAGAGTTTGCGCGAAATGCACGAAGATGCTTTTCTGGCTAGAACAGATATCAAATACATAGGATTTTAATTTTTCGTGGTTTTTGATGCTTGTATTTCAAATTTCAATTGGTTTAGTATATTGTTAAAATTCACGATGATACCTTCAATTTTTATTCCAAATAATTAATTTACATCAACATTTCAAATCAGAACAAACAAGACTAGTTCTGACCTGATTTTAGTTTGACTGGTATGCAGAAATGTGACCCGCACTGAAACAGCTTTACATATTCAATACAACATTCTAAAAAAAATTGGCTTGGAATTTGAAGTAGCTATTACAACAACCTAACAGTCAAAATGTCAATTCAACTAAATCTATTTTCAGGTCCCGATCTCTGTCTAACTGGCCGGATGCCCTTCCTTACGACACACCCGCCCACTGTGGGGTGCAGTCTATTGTCAGGTCCCAATCTCTCTCTTTAACTGGTCGGATGCCCTTCCTTACGACACACCCGCCCACTGTGGGGTGCAGTCTATTTTCAGGTCCCAATCTCTCTCTTTAACTGGCCGGATGCCCTTCCTTACGACACACCCATGATGTGATGCCCACAGTGGGTTCAGACTCTTGGATATCAGCTGCTTGATGTCCGAGGTGATCCTTTGACACCGTCGAGTGAATGATGGCGATGGAAGGTGAAGGAACTTCTCAGTACCTTACTTCCCTTTAAAACTAGCAAAATCAAAACCCTAACACAATTTATTTACAATTTCTACTGCAAATTTAATTCATACTTTGTGCGGTAAATAAAGTAATCACGCAAAATCTGCACACTCGATTTAAATGCCACTGGTGTTCTGGTAATAATCAAAATCAATTCCTAATATATCTATGAAATGCACGATTACTTTTTTTATTGCAAGTTTGGAAATGACTTAACTAATCACTTGATGCAAGCCGCGTTCCATCCTACCTGTTCCAATAACGTTATTATTTTGTAACCTACTTCAGCAGTGCGACAGAAAAGTTATAATTCCCAGACATCAGTTGGTCGACTTTCTTTCCCTGATTGACATTTTCCCATTTATATTGCACCATCAAAGCATTAAACTTGTTTTGCCGAAAAACGAATGACAATTTACTGTACAGAAGTGACATTTTTACGAACACGTGCAGCAATTGTGTAGACTACGAACGCACAGACATGCCATCGAGTATGAACGCAGCATTTCAAGCTATAATGACTTATACAGACCCTAACAAGTGACGGATGGCTTCCATCGGCTTCGTGTCTGACGGTTGACACGATCCCAATAGTATAATTCTTCTCCCAACGACTATCATGATTCGGGAGACAATATTTGTAATTAAATGTTTCTGACCAATTAGCAATAACTTCTCGATGACTCAAAAGAAAGACGGTGTTCATTAGGCTTTGAGGGTGTTTGAAGGTGCCAGAATACGAAGAAGGCTTGGGGCTTTGAGGGTGTCACTGGCCAGAATAGGATGAAGGCTTGGGGCTTTGAGGGTGTCACCGGCCGGAATAGGATGAAGGCTTGGGGCTTTGAGGGTGTCACCGGCCAGAATAGGATGCAGGCTTGGGGCTTTGAGGGTGTCACCGGCCAGAATAGGATGAAGGCTTAGGGCTTTGAGGGTGTCACCGGCAGGAATAGGATGGAGGGTTGGATGCTCAGAACACGGTAATTATACTTGCCAACCGATAAACCGGTTATTGATGTGAAGATATATTTGGAGAAAGTATAATATGTTAGTCTTAAATTGAACACGTTCGAGCAATACTGCGAATACTGTCTAAATTCGAATAATTTTCGTCATTCATCAACATGTGCTAAGACACAGACCATAGAATAGTTTTTCCTTCATAATATCGAACAGTGAATAATGCAATCAAAGGTTATGTTACACCGCACGCAATGACATTAGCTTAATAATGATCTCAGACTTACTGATGTGCACCACGTGCCGTGATGAGAGGCCTCGCAATGTGATCAGTATCGGTACCGGCGGCATGTAATCAAGAGTTACTGATGTGCACCACGTGCCGTAATGAGAGGCCTCGCAATGTGATCAGTATCGGTACCGGCGGCATGTAATCAAGAGTTACTGATGTGCACCACGTGTTGTAATGAGAGGCCTCGCCATGCGATGAGTATCGGTACCGGTGGCATGTAATCAAGAGTTACTGATGTGCATCACGTGTCGTGATGAGAAGCCTCGCAATGTGATCAGTATCGGTACCGGCGGCATGTAATCAAGAGTTACTGATGTGCACCACGTGTTGTAATGAGAGGCCTCGCCATGCGATGAGTATCGGTACCGGTGGCATGTAATCAAGAGTTACTGATGTGCATCACGTGTCGTGATGAGAAGCCTCGCAATGTGATCAGTATCGGTACCGGCGGCATGTAATCAAGAGTTACTGATGTGCACCACGTGTTGTAATGAGAGGCCTCGCCATGCGATGAGTATCGGTACCGGTGGCATGTAATCAAGAGTTACTGATGTGCATCACGTGTCGTGATGAGAAGCCTCGCAATGTGATCAGTATCGGTACCGGCGGCATGTAATCAAGAGTTACTGATGTGCACCACGTGTTGTAATGAGAGGCCTCGCCATGCGATGAGTATCGGTACCGGTGGCATGTAATCAAGAGTTACTGATGTGCACCACGTGTCGTGATGAGAAGCCTCGCAATGTGATCAGTATCGGTACCGGCGGCATGTAATCAAGAGTTACTGATGTGCACCACGTGTCGTGATGAGAGGCCTCGCAATGTGATCAGTATCGGTACCGGTGGCAAGTAATCAAGAGTTACTGGTGTGCACCACGTGTCGTGATGAGAAGCCTCGCAATGCGATGAGTATTGGTACCGGTGGTATCGGTACCGGTGGTATGTAACCATCACTGTTTCCTTTCCACAGGTTTCACTCAATTACATACATGCTTGGTACTGAACTACTGAGACGTCACTTGCTGAGTTTGGTACCCTAACCGAAATTTGGTACCATAACCAAAGTTCGGCACCTCGACCGGCGTTTAGAACCTCGACAAATGTTTTGCTTGTTAACTTGCCACCTCATGAAAGCTGAAGGCAACAAGACCTGCATGAAGCGGATTAAAACATGCGTGTTATTACCCATTGGGCTGCAACCTTGACAAAACTGGTGCTTAGGCAATTAATTATTGACCGGTAGAGGAAAGTTTTGAGAAAGAATCCGAGAGGCACAATTACTCCTCAGAATTAAGTTAAGAGAATCCTTTACTGAGCTCGCTGAGAAGGCCGAGAAATCGAGCGTCAGCCTGTCAGCAGGCAAGTCTGGGGGACTCGTTGCATCGTTTACGGCTTCACTGGAGTCACGTGTAAGTGGCAACAGTTCAGCTGAGGACGTCCAGTAGAGACTGACTGTCCACGGAACTCCCCGCGAATGCCGTTGCAATCCTCGAGTGCCTAATAAACCCTTGTGCAGTCTCGTACATACTGTTCGTCTAAGCTGATGACGTTGTCTCTGTTCGTCTAAGCTGATGACGCTTGTCTCTGTTCGTCTAAGCTGATGACGTTGTCTCTGTTCGTCTAAGCTGATGACGCTTGTCTCTGTTCGTCTGAGCTGATGACGTTTGTTTGTCTCTGTTCGTCTAAGCTGATGACGTTGTCTCTGTTTGTCTAAACTGATGACGCTTGTCTCTGTTCGTCTAAGCTGATGACGTTGTCTCTGTTCGTCTAAGCTGATGACGCTTGTCTCTGTTCGTCTAAGCTGATGACGCTTGTCTCTGTTCGTCTAAGCTGATGACGCTTGTCTCTGTTCGTTTAAGCTGATGACGTTGTCTCTGTTCGTCTAAGCTGATGACGCTTGTCTCTGTTCGTCTAAGCTGATGACGCTTATCCCTGTTCATCTGAGCTGATGACGTTGTCTCTGTTCGTCTAAGCTGATGACGTTGTCTCTGTTCGTCTAAGCTGATGACGCTTGTCTTTGAGAGTCTGCACTGATTACGCTTGTCTCTGATCGTCTACGCTGATGGCGCTTGTCCCTGTCACTCTGCGCTGATGACGCTTGTCTCTGTTCGTCTAAGCTGATGACGCTTGTCTCTGTTCGTCCACGCTGATGACGCTTGTCTCTGTTTGTCTAAGCAGATGACGTTGTCTCTGTTCGTCTAAGTTGATGACGCTTGTCTCTGTGAGTCTGCACTGATTACGCTTGTCGCTGTTCGTCTAAGCTGATGACGTTGTCTCTGTTCGTCTAAGCTGATGACGCTTGTCTCTGTTCGTCTATGCTGATGACGTTGTTTCTGTTCGTCTAAGCTGATGACGCTTGTCTCTGTTCGTCTACGCTGATGACGCTTGTCTCTGTTAATCTAAGCTGATGACGCTTGTCTCTGTTCGTCTACGCTGATGACGCTTGTCTCTGTTCGTCTACGCTGATGACGCTTGTCCTTGTCAGTTTACGCTGATGACGGTTGTCCCTGTTCGTCTAAGCTGATGACGCTTGTCTCTGTTCGTCTGCGCTGATGACGCTTGTCTCTGTTCGTCTGCGCTGATGACGCTTGTCTTTGTTCGTCTAAGCTGATGGCGCTTGTTTCTGTTAGTCTGAACTGATGGCGCTTGTCTGTGTGACTTTCTGTCTGTTGGGGGAATATGCTTTTCTCCAGCTGCAGCAGTGGTCGTGAGCAACTTTGATTCTGGGCCTGGTGGAGTGTGCCAAGTTTGCCATTCCGAAATATAGCCGGCTGTATTGCTTGTACTTTTGGCTCTCTTCAGCTCTATGCATTCGTTTCATGTATTGGTCTTTCGACGGTCTCTGCCGACAGTTTATTGGAGGCTGAGAGTAGTGAGCGCTGCTGTTGTTGTACTTGTCGGCTTAAGAAGAGGTAAGGTGACTCATGCTCTTCTGATTTTTCGGGGTTGCCCTCAAGTACTGTGTCATAGGTCTCGCAGATTGTAACAGTGGTTACATTCGTGTGGGCCATGCACTGAGAGTAGAGGTGCTTGCTCATCGACGCGGGATGCTGTATATTTTTTGGAGAGAAGAGATTCGCATTGAGCTTTGAGAATTGGAGGAATAGTTGTCGAGGGAACATTCTGTGATCTTTGACCGAGAAAGGGTCGATAAAGCCAAGAAAACATTTTCTGAAATTTGAGGTGTGCCTGGGCTCCTATAGGCGTGCATCTTCGAGCTATTTCTTGTCCCCAACTTTCTTGGTATATATTTTGAACCAAGATACCGGCTGGTGAAGTGAGGACAGACTTCCTGAGGGAGGTTCCTAAATTGATACATTCAGATCACTTCCGCAGTTTCCATCTAAAAGATTCAATTTTCAATCAGTGTGAGACGCTTCTAAGTCATCCTTCTGCGAGATCGTCTGGTTTGGGGGACGGCCCATGCGTGTAGCCTCTAGAGCTATTGCTGGCTGTGGTGTTGTGGTTGGTGGTCGTTGTAGTACAACTGGCAGTCGTGTTCGTGGTGGTGTGTCGTACAAAAAAAAATTGGTCGTCCCACTGATTGCCCTTGAATGCTCCCTTGTGGGCACCTGGTTGTTGATTTTATTGAGATGGACGAGGATTTTGCTCACATTAAAGCAGCTGTGTTGGCGACGGAGGATGCTAGCAGTCCGGCTACTCGTCAGTGTATCCCACTCAGTGATAGCTGTGGAGGATGTTGCTTTGGTTTTGCCGGCGTTTTAATGGTACTCCTCATTTTACCCGATTGGAGATCATCCCAAGCTTCGTGAGTTATGTTACTCGGAGTTGCCTTTTTTACTGAGTGTGTTTATAATACGTTCTCGTTGTCAGGTCTCTTCACTTGGAGTAGATCACAAGGGATCCCATTATTTAGGTCTAATCTTGTATTTGTCCTTTACATTTCGGCCTGTCAGTCTTACATCAGTTTGTTGTCTGACTGGACGACCTACTGGGGCTTGGATTGTTGTTTATTTGATAGAGAATTGATGCTGTCACCCGGTCTACTGAGGATCAGTTGTTGCTGAATTATGGAGAGGCGGCCGACATTGTTGATTCTGGCTGTGTAGTGGACGTGGTTTTGTTGGACCTCTGAAGGTGCTTGATGAGATCTGTCACTTTGTTATTGTGGAAACTCGTGTCCCTGGCAGTTGAAGACTTTGTGTGGAACAAATTGTAGCTTTCCTTGGCATTAAAACAATGAGTGATGTTTGTGATGGGTATGTCAATGGTTCAAACGTTGTGGGAAGTGGTGTGCTCTAACAATTTTTTGTAGATCCAACTCTTTAGTTGATTTATGTCAATTACAACACCCAGCATCCTCCGTGCGACTGCAAAGCATTTGCTGGTGACCTCAAATTGTGCCTTTACTTTTCAATGAAAAATGTGCACGTTTTTCGGCATTGTAGTTCAAATTGAAAGTGGTTTTGAGCGTTTTCAGATCGTTGAATTTATGTGTGTTGATGCAGGGTATTATTTGGGTGTTGTTCAGGTGGAGTGTGTGGAATAATGCCTGGACCCGGGTGTGATGAATGATGTCTAGCTAAGATTACATGAGCATGTCCGAACCAAGGTGAACAGGGCTGTGTTCACGGCCGCTGGCCCGGATTTAATGGAACATCAAATAGAACTCACATTAGTCATGTATTGGACTACTGTTCAAGTTTTAAAATATGTGATGTTTGGGAGACAGTAGGCTGGTTGAGTCAGTCCTGAGACGCTTGAGTGTTTGGGTTGAGGATTTGGGTATGGTGAATCATGCTGGTGCGCTGGAGGGGCTGGGAACTGATCTCCCTGAGGGGAAATTGATTGAGGTGAGATCTCAGTATTTGTTTAAAAATATTTGGCCTGGGCAGTGAGGGAATGCGGCCTATTTACAATGTTGATGTAGCATTTCACGATATGGATTGATATTTTTGACGACATGGATCGAGTTTTTTCGGAGCCATAGATTGATACTTAATGTAATATGAATAGATACTTCTGGCGCTATGGGTTGATACTTTCGGCACTTTAGGTGGTATGGGTTATGAATCGATACTTTTGGCGGTATTGATGAACTTCTTTTCAATTTCTATTGATCGAAACTTCTGCTCACTATAGAAGCGCATTCCGAGAAATGGCATAACGCAAAGGCAATTTAAAATGTGATGTTCTCAGCCTTGAATAACTTATTTGAGAATAGATGTATTCATGTCTGACATAATAATTGAATCTCCAAGGCAAGATGGAGGAAATCCAAGATGTTATAAACTTGATAATTACATTGCAACTCCTGCCACGGGATCATAAGAGGAATTAAGAACCTACTCCTGAAACAGTGACTTGCAGTGGCTCTGAAGGAACGTTGTACTCAAATGGATATAAGTGAAGAATTAAAGGATTTACATTTTTCTTAAGCCTAATGACACGTTGATATGATATGTACCAAGCCTTCGTCATCGTTAGCTGCTCTAAAGACAATGTTTGCTACTTAGATACACTTGATATTAACTGATAATTAAGGTTAGTGAGTAAATTAACTATTACATCCCACCAATCGGCGGACATTGATGAAGGACATTCTTAATTGTTCACTGTTGAACAAATCACAGCAGATAAAACGTTACGCTGAATTATTAATTTCAAGGAAAATAAATAAGATAAGTAAGGTCAACAGCCTATTACTTGAATTTTATTGACTCACATAAGGTTTGGCAATACGAAAAGACATGTTTTCAAACTGACCGCATGGTCAACATGACATGTCACAGATGGTCATGCAAAGGAAAATATGACTGTGCAGACCTGCGAGGTGAAACCGCCGTTAATCTACACATACATAAATGCATCCAATCCAATGGCAGGGACGTTGAAGTTACAGTCTTCTGATTAGCAACTTTTAAATTCAGACAGCAATCAATAGATCCGAGTGAAAAGGAATGCTATGCCTCAACTTCGCATAAGGACTCTATTTTACGTGCTACTCTGCAGTTATAGGAAACATGGCTAAGGAAGTTTTCAAATGTGTATGGCTGCGGAAGTTTTGAAGTGTGGATAGAGGCGGAAGTTGTGAAGTGTTTATGTCGGCAAAAGTTTTGAAGTGGGTATAGCGGCGAACGTTTTGAATTGGGCATAATTGGCTCTGATCATTTAGGCACTGTAAGGGAATGGTTGTATCCATTAATTAGAACCACGGACCTCTTGTGCTCAAATATGTTTCCTTGAATTTTGTTTGACATGCAATGCAGTCAGGTCAGGTTGATAAGGACCTGACCTGAGGACCTGACATGCAATGCAGTCTGGTCAGGTTGATGAGGACCTGACCTGAGGACCTGACATGCAATGCAGTCAGGTCAGGTTGATGAGGACCTGACCTGAGGACCTGACATGCAATGCAGTCAGGTCAGGTTGATGAGGACCTGACCTGAGGACCTGACATGCAATGCAGTCAGGTCAGGTTGATGAGGACCTGACCTGAGGACCTGACATGCAATGCAGTCAGGTCAGGTTGATGAGGACCTGACCTGAGGACCTGACATGCAATGCAGTCAGGTCAGGTTGATGAGGACCTGACCTGAGGACCTGACATGCAATGCAGTCAGGTCAGGTTGATGAGGACCTGACCTGAGGACCTGACATGCAATGCAGTCAGGTCAGGTTGATGAGGACCTGACCTGAGGACCTGACATGCAATGCAGTCAGGTCAGGTTGATGAGGACCTGACCTGAGGACCTGACATGCAATGCAGTCAGGTCAGGTTGATGAGGACCTGACCTGAGGACCTGACATGCAATGCAGTCTGGTCAGGTTGATGAGGACCTGACCTGAGGACCTGACATGCAATGCAGTCAGGTCGGTTGATGAGGACCTGACCTGAGGACCTGACATGCAATGCAGTCAGGTCAGGTTGATGAGGATCTGACCTGAGGACCTGACATGCAATGCAGTCAGGTCAGATTAATGAGGAAGTGTTTGAATTCGCCATCAGAGGCTTAGAAAAAAACTTAGGGTGCGTGAGATCAATTTTTAACAAATCAATTAACGAATATAAAAATAGCTGCTCGTCATCATTCACACACGAACACACAATTTATTCGATTATCAAGCGATCCGATTCATTTTATTTTACTTTATTTATAAAAAAAAATTTGGCTAAAATTTACCCTAATGATATATTTTAACAAATGTACTGTGAACAGCATTGCAACGGATAAGAAAGTACCAACGAAACCTTTGGTCCTGTTCATTAGTCTATTGCAATTGTGACCCTTTATTGTTGGAACGTCTTATCACGTGATCAGAAAATAAGTGGATTAAGAAATATATTTAGAAAAAATCTATACCAGTCTCATTATTTGGGTTATTTCAGATTTTGACATGGATATGCGCGAAGGCTCGTTCGAGGCTGCGTCTCGCATTGCGTAGAGCCGTCGTAAAATATTCGTTGTTTTCATCTCGGCATCCTCGTTGCGTTGATGATGTTCTTGAATAAGGTAAACAGCATAACCCATGCGAAGTCATGCCATTCATTCACGTGTAAAATATCATATAATGGATGTGCACCAAGGGAAACATTACGTTACGCCAATCAGACACTCAGAAGTAACATAAACGACCAGAATTGGGCCTATCAGCGCATTCTTTATATTGACTTACCACGAAGGTGGTGGTAAACGCTCTATACTTTAAAAGGCTGGACGGTAAGCAACCTATGTACCGCATCAATGGACATTAAAAAATATATTCACAACGAGGCAGGTTGGCAAACGATCATTTCCCATGAGGTTGATCGGTAAACCTTCTATTTACAACGAGGCTGACGGTAAATGGTCTTCCTAAAATGTTCCATGCTACGGCGCGTAGCGAGCAGTGTATGAATTCATAGTGAATAAAAACTAACAGGAGTCAAATTAAATTAAATCAGCCAAAAGTCGTGGCATGCTCCTGCAGCTGATGGTCGTGGCATGCTCCTGCAGCTGATGGTCGTGGCATGCTCCTGCAGCTGATGGTCGTGGAACGCTCCTGCAGCTGATGGTCATGGCATGCTACTGCAACTGATGGTCGTGGCATGCTCCTGAAGCTGATGGTCGTGGAACGCTCCTGCAGCTGATGGACTGCAGCTGATGGTCATGGCATGCTACTGCAACTGATGGTCGTGGCATGCTCCTGAAGCTGATGGTCGTGGAACGCTCCTGCAGCTGATGGTCGTGGCATGCTCCTGCAGCTGA